>CAJNOI010000002.1:1698664-1783458 GCA_905250115.1 Adineta steineri | reverse complement strand
ACGATGACTTGACGTGGTTGCTGTGGAGCTGGTGGTAAATATTTTTCATAGATTATTGTGGGAGGTTTTGCAGGTGGAGCTGGATAACGTTCAACGATAACTAAAATTAGATTTTAGATAAAGAAAAATAAATATATGATTTTACTATGCGTACCTTGTCTAGGAAGTGAAGCAGATGGTATACGTTTTTCTATAATTAAAGGTTGTCCACATGGAGGACATGGTGGGGGTTTTTCTCTAAAAATAAATATATATGATAAAATTATTATAAAATATAAGAAAATTCTTTGTTCTTTTACCGAACAATAATAGGTGGTGGTGTTGGTGGACATGGAGGCATTTGTCGGCAAACAATAGGTGGTTGAACTTCTTGTGGAGCTTGAATTTCTATTTTTTTAAATTCAAGATAGTTTTTTTGTATAAGTAAAATAATAGAAAACTTACCTCGAATTATAATAGGTGCTGGTGGAGGTGGTGTAGGTGGCTGTAACCAACGTACCATAATGTTTTGTTTATAAACAACTTCCTGATTATTTGGTTTATAGATCACTTGTGGATTGTTAGAACCTAATGCTAAATTATGAGCACTACTTGTACCGGGTATACCAAGAATAGGTGGTGAAGGTGGTCGCCCAAATTGAGGTGATGATGATCTACCAAGTTGTGATATATCATTGTTATAACTGAGACTTTTATTCATCATGCCAGGAGATAATCGGTGATTCTAAAAAGTTAAAGAAAACAAATAAATATATATATTTAAATAATTGGTTTTTGAATTCTATTTCGAGAAGAAACGATTATTTACGAGAAAAAAAGAAAATAGTACAAAATAAATTTTTGCACTTAACCAACAACAATTTAACAGATGCTAGGCGTGAAAAGTGAGTAGTGATTATTAGAAGTTTTATAAAAAAGCAATGAACTTTTGACATATGTTATACACAATAGTTTCTTTCATATTTAAAATAGTTCTAATATTTAATTTTGTAAATACAAAATCATACAGAAAAAAAATCATGAATGACTTACCATTGATGATGATGCTGTAATTACTGGAATATCATTGATACGTTGGGATGTAAATGGTGTTAATGGACTAACAAGTTGTAAATTTGGATTAGCAAGAAGTTGTTGAATTAATTCATCCTGTCGAGGATCTTGAATATATGAATTTGTTATTGTATTTTGTATGTGGTTAGCACCAGGCGATGGTAAGAAATGTCTATTATCAGATACAAATGCTTGTGATGTTTGAACTACAGGACTACCTTGTTTGATTTCGTTCGGTGATAACGACCCAGCTCTACCGTGAAGCAAAGGAAACGAAGGAGAACCTTGATTTATTTGTCCTTGCTGTTCCATTTGTTGTTCATGTAATTTGAAAGCGCGCATTAGTTTCATAACTAAAAGACAAGCATCATCAGCGCTTTGTGTAACGAATGTATAACATAATGCATTATCAAAACCATGAAAAACAGAAACAAATATTGGTGGTCCAACAATATATTGTGCAAAACGATTAGCTAAATCGACATTTTCAAATTCACGTCGATAGATTTGATCTGGGTCACGTTGATCAGATAAATCACGACGCATACGTCGTAAAGCACCACAATAAGCTAAATGTTCGATTGGTAAATGTAGCGTACGATTTTTTGTATCTGTTGGTTCAAATGTAAGAAATTCTCCTAATTCATCGATTGTTAATGAACCTTCTTGTCCAAATATATCTTCCTCGGATCGAGTCAGTTGTGAATGTAAAATATCTTGAACAAGATCAGTACCATCTGATGTCGAATAAAATGTTAATGGTTCAACAGCAATAAATTGTACAAGTAATGTTCTACGTTCTAGATCCACAAAACGTGAAACCATTTCTTTTTTTTTATTTTCTATTTCTGATATATAATACACACACACACGCAAACTTAACTAGAATTTCAAGTAAATTGAACAATTTGAACACTTCATTACAATACATAAGCTGAATGAAAAAGAATTTTTCTTTAGAGATGTCTAGCCAATCACTACTCATCTTAGTAGTTGGCCACGGTTGAATACACATGGTTCACAAAATCGTTGAAAGAGAAAAAAATATCGTTTGTCATCGATCAATGTGAGTAAGAATCAGTGTCAACGATGATTGTATCTGTTTGATACATATGTATGCGTATCATATAGAATAGACAATATAAAACGACAAGGTTAATGCACACTTTTACATTGAACACAATACATCAAATATAAAGTAAAAAAAGTGTAATTTTATGCCGTATAAAATAAGCAAATTTTTCTATTGACATTTGTTCTATATCGAAGTTAAAATAAAGATAAATAATATCCATTGACAATTGTTAATCAAAACTTTATACATATAGAAATATTTATGATATAAAATAATATATTGATATCATCTTTATACTTTCTATTATATTTAAAAGTATTAAGTTTACTATATCTATCATATAAAATAGATCAGACGAACTTTTCAAATTTCATACTCAATTGATTTAAATTCTAAAAAAAATAAAAAGATCTTTTTTTTTGTTTCTTATCAGATTGTATGTATGCATATTGAATGAAACATCGAATTTTTTAAACACAATTCAAGGATGATAGATGAATGATAAAAAAAATAATTCATTTTATTTGTGAATATTTTTATTGATGCAATTATTGTTGTTTTTTCTTGACATGTGACAAATAAAACTGAGTATAAAAGTTCTCAAGAAATTGATATCAAATTAACATCATCGATTTTCTTATTTTAATGTATAGAAATGTTTATTCAATCTTAAATATATATTTATAGCATTTGAAAAACAAGACCAGTATAAATCAATACAGTAGTTTGCTCAATTATTTATTTTGTTTATTCAACGTTTTCTATTTATTGAGCAATCTAGAAATACGCCATAAGATAATATAAGAAATAATCAGATAGATGAGTCATAATTTGAAAGTTTTGACATACAATAGGTATTTTAGTGTGATACTAACGAGAGAATATTTATTATATGGGAAAGGCTGCAATTCATTCGAACTGTCTTATTGAGAATATTA
Organism: Adineta steineri; assembly: GCA_905250115.1. Classification (NCBI taxonomy): domain Eukaryota; kingdom Metazoa; phylum Rotifera; class Eurotatoria; order Adinetida; family Adinetidae; genus Adineta; species Adineta steineri. The sequence continues at coordinate 1,780,392 of CAJNOI010000002.1, read as the reverse complement.
TTTTCTATTGTATTCTTTGAGTAAATTTTCAAGCATATATCTAAAGATTTATCATTCGAAAATTTAAATTAACTGAACTCTATAATCAATATCAAGTACAAAAGAACATAACTATTGAGAATGTTTTCCCATGACAATTAGACTATTTATTAGTGAAATTACGTTTGTAATACATTTTTATCACGAATTCAATTTGAATGATAAACAGTAATATAATTGATGAAATAAATTATGTATTCCGTTATTAAAAAAGAGGACAAATCTAGTTCTATATATGTAATGATAGATTTCTTAAAAATTCAAAAAAATTTTAGATAGAACTATTATTATATATCGTCTTTAGTCTTTTTAGATGTTTACATTTTATTAATCAGTAGGAGATTAGAAACTTAATATAATGGATATGCAAAATATCTGAATAAATCTATTATATTGAAAATAAAAATTGCATCAAATTATGTGTATTAATGTTTTATAGATAGACGTTATTGTTTATGTGCAGCCATTTGGATATAGCTATTAGTTGCATGAAAAACTTCTTTTCAAACACAGTTTTTTCTTTCTACTTGAAGACTAACATCATTTTAAGATATATAATAACTTATAGAAAGTAAATCAAAGAAATTTTCACAACAATATTGTAAGTGCATTTACAATAGACAAACATTAGAATAAAATAATAAATTTCATTCTTCATTTCTTCTATTATTATCTACTTGATCAATTAATCAATTATACTTCATAACTAAATATCCAAAAGGCTTTATACATAAGTAGTATTCTGTTAAATAATAGACATTAGAAAAAAAATATATATATATATATATATGGGATCCTCCCGATTCGTCCCTAATTGAAAATTACTTGGAAGAAACATCACAAGGGCGACAGTGTGGGTGAGGGCAAATCGGGAGTAAACCATATATATCGTATTTTCCAGTTTTATTTTATAATGCTTCTCCTGTCTATTATTTACATAAAATGAGTAATTACATTTATTGAACGGTGATCATTCTATTCATTTATTATTGACAATGGGTGTGCGATGATGTTTAAGTCTACAGAAAAATATGTTTGCATATATTTTTATATATATAAAAACTAAACTATTCTTTAGAGAAATATTTATGGAATCAACATAAAGAAAAGAGAGAGAGAGAGAAAGATAGAAAATAAGAGATATACTATCAGTAAAATGAGTAATAGAATCAATTGTGATTATGATTAGGAAAATATCAGCAGTATATATTAACAACTCAAAAGATATTTTATTATCATCATTTAATGGAAGTTTTATTAATAACAATATAAATTCCGATTCTCTTATAAATACTATTCTATTTATAATACTCATATGTGTGAGTATTCCAAGCATATTTATTAATCTATTTGCTTTATATCGATTAAATTCAAATAAAAAAACAAGTGCTTTTAATTTTCGTACAATTTTACATGTAAGTTTATTTACAACATGTACATGTGTACCATTATTTTTAATTGAATTACATTTTAATTCATATTTTCCATTATCACCATTCATATGTAAAATATGGCTAATAATTGATTATGCATCAATTGTTTGCCTTGGGCTTGTCGTATGTTGGACATCAATACAACGTCATATACTTATATTTGGTCCTATACAAATTAAAAAACGTCAATCGACATTAAAATTTAAATTAATACCAAGTATTCTTGCATTAGGACTTCCTATAACATGGTATTCTCTATTAGCATCAACATGTACATATGATAAAACATTAGATACAACATTTGAATGTCGTCCATGTTTTGAAGATGAAAAATTTATTTTTCTACTTGATACTATTTTTAGTTTAATATTACCATTATCAATAACTATAACAGCAACATGTTTTCTAGTTGTACGTCTTGTACGTTTACGTCTTACTGTACTTCATTTACCATCGAAACGATGGCGTCGTTGTAAACGTTTAACATGTCAAGTGATATTATTTTCATCAATCTATTTAATTGGTCTTGTACCTTATGTATTAACAAATTTAAATTCTTTATACAATTTTTGGCCATTATTAAATCGAACTTGGTGTGTAAAAATAGCAAATGCATTTACATATGTTCCTTGTTGTTTTTCATCATTTTTGAGTATCTATGCATTTCCAGAAATCTGGATAAATCAAAAAACTAATCGTCATCATAAAATAAATCAAAAATGTAATACAGCGGCGATTAGTACAAATAATATTACATCACCAGTGATATCTAGTGAGATTTAATTATTTGAATAATTAACAAAAAATAAAATACATATTTAATTTTATATTTGTTTGTATTTCTTATATAGTTATAAATTTAAAAAAGTACAAAATTTAATTCATATGTTTATTTTATCCAAACCAACGTCGAGTACGATCCCAAACAAAGAGTGATATTGCATTAAGTATAAATGCTCGTGTAGCTATAGCTGTCCAACCACAAAAAAATGCATGCATACCATTTCCTGTTCGATATACTTCCACTAGACATTGTAATAAACTTTTATTGGTATATCCAGCTTGTTGTTTACTTTTACATATATCAACTGGACAAGCTAATGTCCAACTTATGACACCAACTGTACCACCAGATATGAGACCACCAATGAGTTCACTATTTGTTGATGTATGTAAAAATCTTTTTAATGGATCATAGATCATCATATAAAGACCTATCAATAGATAAAAATAGAATAAATATTATTATTATTGTTGTTTTCTTGCATGAATATCAATATTCTCAACAATTTCTAATAAATAGTATAAAATTGAAATACACTGATTTTGAAGAGAAATATTTTATCTGATCTATAATTACCATATGTAGGCGTATCTCGCCAAATAGTTGCATGTAAACCACAAGTAAGTCCTCGAAATCCTTCTGTTTTAATCAAATGACGAAATACTTGATAAACATTTGCTTTTTGCTGATGACCTTTATATAAAGAAAAACAAAATCTTTTTCATTCTCTTTTCAAAACGAGTTATTTCAGTTGTTTACTTGTTGTTTGTAAACGAATTTTAAGTAGTTCAAATACACTTGAAGGAAATGCTTGAATAAGACCACCAAAAGATCCAGCAATAAAATTTTGTAATAATGTAATTGATTCATGATCGTCACGATTTGCTCCTAATAAACGAAGACAACCAGCATATGAACCATAAAAAGATGTTTGAGATGCACATTGAGTAATTAAATTAGGTGAGACACCACGATAAAAACCGCCTATCTATGTTAAAATAATATTTGTATAATAATAGAATTTCATATATTCTCTTACGGAATTTAATTTAACAATCGATCTAATTGCTCCAGAAATACTATGTGTTGAATGGTATTGCATAGTAACTTTAAGTGTATCGAGTGGATGTGAAACAAATGTACTTACAACACCTAAACAAAAATAAATTATCCAAACTAATAATCTTCAAGTTTATCATATTAATTGAAATATTCCTACCTGCAAATAATCCTCCTACATAATCATTCATCGTATTTCGTTATATATTTGTATATGTAAGTAATAGAAATTTTATTTTTTTGTTTATATGCTCACTTGTTTACCATCTAATTTGTCTTTTTTGTTTTCTTGACTCTACTATCTATTTATCTGTGTCATATATAAATACGAAAAAAATTGTATATGACAGATAAGAATATTCTTTTCGCCTCACCGTGTTCTTTTGATTAGACATTTTAAAGCTTTATCAGAACAACGTAACCATAGCAGATAACTGAATTAATATGATTATATAGATATATGTATGACTGATAATTTTTTCAATACGATTGAACGTCACATGAATATGCCTAATTATTTTTTTGTATAATGGTGTTTTCATTCGAAATTCTAATTATGATGTTCAAATTACGATTTATGTGTCAAAATTCGTTGTAGACAAATATATTATTTTTATACCAAGGGACCTGATAAGAAAAGAAGCTTTTTTTCAACATTAAAATAATGAAAATAGATGTCTCATTCATAAGCAGATCAAGGTGAATGATGCTTTATACTATTTCATTCTTTTCAATTCAAAACATTTAATTCGAATAGGCTATGAATCAATCGTCTATTCAGTAGTATATCTTATGGCACGTTGACATTCAAGGAAAATGCGCTTTAGGTAACATGCAACAAAGTAGTTGGAAGCTTTTGTCACATAGCATAAGTATAGAATATCGTACAATGTATTATTCAGAAAAAAACAACAATGTTAAAACCGATTTGTAAGTTTTTATATGAATCATTCTGGAAAATTGTACTTCTTTCATATATATATATATATATATATATTGAATCCTTCACAACAGTAAAAGCAAGAACATGTATAAAACCGAAAAAGTACAGCAAAAAGATATAAGGATTGTGCTGAATATATAACATATTAATCTTGTTTAAAAATAAATGTATACACAATAAAGCTAATATTTACAGTTAAATATAATTCACGCAGGATAATAAGAAGAATTATTTGATATGGGTCTATAAAAGAAGATGATAGAAGCTTCACTAATAACATATATTGCATATGAAATATATTTTTTTGTGTTAGATTTTTTAATATCGATAATTATATGTAAAGTAAACGAACACGAGATGTTGATACTTCAAGTTCACCGTCGAAGAATTTAGTCTCAATTACAACATTACCACTAAAATAAAAATAATAATTTAAATAGATAGATTGAAGTCTTACTTGAGTAAATTTGCTGGTATCATTTGATCTTGTGCTGCTTCAATCAATGATTGCCAAGTATTAGTGGAACCAGGCATAACAAATCCAAATGAAAATGACCATTCTAAATTGTATAAATATATTTATTAAATAATAATTGAATTTAATATTTCACTTCTATTTTATCGTATATTATTTTACCTTCAATAATTGTTCCTTTAAAATAAACACGTTGTTCTAAACGAAATTGATTCATTTCTTCTTCTGATGAAAATTGAATTTCACGTGAAACAGCACGACATTTTAATATAGCTTTTGGTACTCGTGCTTCATGTTCAGCACCAGGTATTGTTCTATATTAATAGAATTAAAATCATAATATTGAAATAAAATATTTTACATACAAATTTTCTGTTGATTGCCAAAGAATTTTACCTGAATCTGCATCTCGTAAATTCATCGAATGAAATTTAAATCCATTTAATATATCTTCAGCTCGTTGAGAACTAGCCATTAGAGTTAATTTCAAAAAAATTCGAAATAATATGTGCAACTATTCACCTGCCCGTGTAATAAATACGTTATAAAAAAAAAGATTTTCTTTTTCTCCAAGAATAGAAAGGAAATAGATTTTATCTGCTTCCGTGCACAAGCTTTACTTTCATATTATTAAATTCTTCTTCCTTTCTTTTTCTTCTTTTTTAAAGAACAGTCTTCTTCGAGACTTCTTCGAAAGTTGATAAAAAAAAGAAGCGTGTTACTAGTGACAGTACCTCAATATAAAAAATTTTCCATCTAAAGCGACATCGGCTAACATTTTATTGGTTTATTTTCTAAACCATTTAGATATTGCAACATTGATATATTAATTTGATTGTTGTTTATTGTTTATAATCATTCATTCCATTGAATTTATATTCAACAATGAAGTTTCTATATCTATTTATCTTTTTTATCCATCAATGTTATTCAGCTGGAATTATGGATAATGTTGTATTTGCTGTTAATTGTGGTGGCGATTCCCACACAGATGTTAATGGTAAGATAAAAGAAAGACAAAAGTTTTTTTTAATTTTTTTTGTTCACCTTCAAAGGAATAAGATATCGTAAAGATTATCTTAAAACTGGTATCACTTCGGATTATGGACGTAATTCAATAATACATCGTGTGCCAAAAGATGATATGGTACTTTATCAAACTGAACGTTATGATTTACAAAAATTTTCATATGAAATCGATCTTAATGATGATGGTGATTATGTACTTTGGATGAAATTTGCTGAAGTTTGGTTTAATGGTCCAAATATGAAGGTTTGCTCAATTAAAAAATTCTAAGACTAAAAAACTAAGTTTCGATTCTTTAGGTTTTCCAAATTCTTCTCAACGATGAACATTCTGTTCTTGATGAATTTGATATTTTTTCTAAAGCTGGTCGTGCTACAGCACATGATGAATATATTCCATTTCAAATAAAAAATGGCCGTTTAGTTGTTAAATCTCGTAGTTCATCTTATTCAGGAAATTTAAAAGTTACATTTCAAAAACTTGATCATAGAGATAATCCAAAAGTCAATGCACTTGTTATATGGAAAGGAACTGTTGATCGTATGTTGCGACTATTTTTTGAAATTTTCTTTTTTATTACCTTTTCTTTTTTGTTAATTAAAGAAATTCCAAAATTACCACCAATTCCTGAACCAGAACAACCTGAAGAATTAGTACAAGAAGAAGATGATGAACCACCAGCTAAAGCAACAAAAGTTAAACGTAGTTTAAAAACAAGTGGACCCAAAGTTGTTGATCCATACACAGAAGATCAATCAAGTTCATTAATACCATTACTTATTGCAGTAGCTGCTGTTATTCCTGTTATTTTTTGTTTATGTCGTCTTTAAAAAAGATAGTTATTTGTTCGAAACAAGAAACATTTGATTTTAGTATTATTGTATTAACAACACCGTCCGTATAAAAAAAACAAACGACAAATTAATCCAACAAATAGTCTTCTGTCTATGTCATTTCTTTTTTTTCTTCCTCTCTCTTGCTTTTTCTCTAACAGAAACGAAAAAATAAGTTTTTTGTTTTCATGATAAAAATCATTGACCAATTTAGGTGCTCATTCCAACAGCAATTTTTATGTCTACACTGTTCGTATATTTGTTTGTTAACGATTAGAAATAAATAAAATCAAGGTACACTTTCTATTAATCAATGTAGTTTTGCATGAATAACTGCCCATGGATTGTCAGGTGCCACAGCAGGATGTTGAAGATTTTTATGTACAATAGTAATTACACGATTCTCTCCACGTGATTTTCCTAAAGCTATTAGAATATTAAGAATATCATTTGTACAATTAGGATTATCCCATATATCAAGTTGTTTTAATTGTTCACATTCAGATACAAGACGTACAATAGCATCACCAGTATAATTATGATTTCCAGCGAGTACAAGATGTAAAAGATTATTTGAATAATATTTTATTAAATTATTCAAAGTTCGATCAGTTAAATGTCGACAATAGGATAAATCAAGTGATTCAATTAATGTACATTTCTAAAAAAACAATATATATAATACAATTTCTATTATTAATATTAATTTACTCGAATAATTTGTTCACAATAATGATCATTTAATACATATCCACAACTTTTTAATGAAAGTACTTTTAAATATGGACATTTTTTCCAAACAGCTCTAATGCCTGATTCTAAAATTTTTACCACAAAATTCTTTTGTTTTGTGTATTTTAAAAAATGAATTCATACCTGTTAAATAAATGCCATCAAGATCTAAATGTTCTATTGTTTCGGAGAGTAAACTTTGCAATACTTTACTAGTTAATTTACCATTTCTTTTCATACGATGAATTATTTCACTAAATAAAGAATAAATGTATTATTATTCAAATGATTATGACTAATTTAAATAATTACTTGATTAAAAATTCATCAGGAAATCCTTCAAAATCATATTTATCAATATTTTGACAAACATATTCTAATGTTAAATCTAATAAACGACGTATTTGAGTTTGATGATGAAATGGATTCTAGAAATAGAGAAAATGAATAAATATAAATATGTCAAGAAATGAAAAACTAATTATACTTACTCGTTCAAATTTTCGACCATAAGCTGCTCGAACATAAACTCCATTTGGACGTTTTTCCCATTGATATCTATGTGTTTTTCTATATGAATATGATGTTTGAATTTCTCCAAGTAATTCATTTTCTGTGTATTCACTTAAAAGTGAAACTTTTTTAAGATCTTCTAATGGAATCCAACCTATTCAATAAAAACATGGCATCATTTATATTTTTTATCTTATATAAAAATACTACATACCTTCATCAACTCGGCAACCTTCTTTTTCTGCACCATACCGAAGTATATAAGCAAGTCGTTTACCTAATCTTAATTGTCTTCGTTCATATTGTCTTACTAAATTAATATTATCCTTCTGTTCAGGTAGTCTTTTAATATCATCGTCAATACTAAGCATTTTCTTTTGTTTTTGTCTATTACGAATAACGAAAAAAAATAAAAAATTACATAAAAATATTTCACTCTTTTACATCATTATTTATATATTACTCATGAAGAAGAACGAGAAAAAGGAAAAAAAACATAATAACACAGTGATGATGCAATAACCATATTTCAACTATTGCTTGCAATTCGACAAAATTCACCACGCATTGACAATTTACCTACAGCGCTATGATTTGACCATGATAATTTATTACAAGGTATACCAGAACTACATTTAAGATCTTTACCACCATTACAATCTTTCCATATAACTTCATTCGTATTCATAATCCATTTTTCATTTGCATATTCTGGTTGAATACATTTTCCACAGCCTATATGAGGAACCATATCATTTCCATTAACTACACGAACATAACGTTCATTTGGTGTATTTAATTTCTTTGTTATTTCATTGACAAATGCTGCTGAACCAAGTAATGGTTGACCAAATGTATAGATAGCCGACATTCGTTGATTAATATCATTTTGACTAGCAAAATATGCAGCATTTAAAAATGCCCATGAAGCACCAAGTGAATGACCAACAACAATAAATGAAAAAGCAGGATTTGAATATCGACTAAGAACTGGACGAAGAGCAGATACAATTGCTGTTTTTTCATGTTGAAATCGTTGATAAAAACCACTATCAACATAAACATCTTTTGATGAAGATAAATAAGAAAAATCTCGATTGAGTAAGCCATGTGTATTATGTATATTAAAACGATCAAGATCATCAAACACATCACTCTAAAATATATACTTATTTTTCTATATATATTTAATTCAATTTTCTACATACTGGATTTGATGTTTTAGTTCCACGATGAACAAGTATAATTGATTGTTGAGCAATATTTGATGCAATATACCAATATGAAACACGTTTTCTATCAAAACCAGTTGCTTCAATTGTGAAATTACCAACACGAAGATTTTTCTTTGCCATATTTCTTATTGAAGATATGTCTGATGGTGCACCTAACATAGTCGATTTACAATAAATCATGGCTTGATATTCAGCCATACGAAGAATAGTATCTGGCTCTATAAATCAAATTTGAAAATGAATATTTTCTTTTCAAAAATAATTTACCACGAAGATTCATACGACTAAATGGTATTGAATTTTTTGTATTTGTTCGATAGTTGCCTTCGGGAAATGTACTTTGCCATGAAGCTGTTATTTCCTTTATACTTCGATTTCTGAATGGTGATTCTTGAAATTCATTTTTATACGTACTCTATAATATATAATCATTCGACATAATTTTATTTTTATATGAAATTAACTTACAGTAAAATCATGAATATCACATTGAAATTTACCTAATTCCTTACGAATAATGTTTCCCAATAGAGATTTTTCTTGTAAACTTGATATAATTAAAATATGTAATAAAAAGCAGATATACGTGTAAAAAATCATCGTCAAATCAAATAAAGATCTAAATATTGAATCGACAGATAAGAAAATAAACAAAATCACTTTTCATATATATGTAATATATATATAGAAAACAGAGCGGTCGAAGTTTATCTATACATATGTTAGATGTACTTTATTCATTCATATAAGTTCATGTAATACGAACTATGATCATACTGATTGAATAGACGGAAAAAAACAAGAATGAAAGAATCGAACTTCATAAATTCTTTTCTCTTATAGAATTTATTAAATCATACTATCTGTGATATAACACTCATTATATCGATTATATTTCGAAAAACAAGGAAATAGAAGCTTTCAATTACTTTCTACATTGCCATAAATTATATTATATCTATTATGACATCTTAACCACCATATTCGTTTCTTTTAGAATTAAGAATTAAATTTAATCTTTTGTTCTGAGCTTCTTTCTCACTTTTCATTATTGATATCAATCAATAAAAATAAGATCAAATTTTTATAATCAGATCACTAGAAATCTTTTATTTTACAATACAATTAACAATTCAAAGAATTTATTTTTGAAGTCATATAAAAGGTGTTACTACTCACTTGGCAATTGTGTATTGTATTCTGATAAGTTTTCCCTAGTTTACAACTTTTCATAAAAAGCATAAAACGTGTCATTTTCGATTTCATGTTTATCAATTGTCAAATTCACACAAAAATTTTCAAATATTTTCTTTCTCAATAAATATTTAATATCAATTTAAAATACTTTTCGATTATCTATTACTAATAGCAAAGAAGCTCATATATAAAAACAAGCTTATTTCATTAGTTGACGATTAATTGGCTATACATTTTAATTAGACAAATTGAGAAAAGAAAATCTATTCAATACGATTGGTTCCGATAAAATTTGTTTTTATGTTCAACGACGAATACTCATCTTTTTTTTTTCTTTTTCTTCTTCTCTCTCTTCCTTTTTTCTCCTATTAATTATTTGTTTATATTGAAAAAGGAAAACATATACATTACTCAGTTTGATCTTTACCTAGTTGTTTGTATATTCAATTGAACAACATATTCTTCTGCATAAGAATAATGCAATCGATTCCAAACAATAGTAAATAACAATATAATTTGCTTGTATATACTCACAGCTTGATTTCATTTATTTAGTTTATTATCAACAAAATTCTGAATATGATTTAATAATGAATAAATATCAATTTCACGATTCAGGTATTGTTGACGAAGGTCTTTCTGATGAAACTGAATCAATTGAAGAAGATTTAAATAATCAATCAGGTATGTTAATAAATAATTTTTGTATTTCTATATTCTTAAAAATTTTTCTATGTGAAGACGAAAATGAAATACCAAAAAAACCAAGTCAATCATATTTAGAAATAATTGCGGAAGCGATTCTAAAATCATCGAATCGTATGATGCAATTATATGAAATTTATAATTATTTTCAACGAAAGTATGTTATGAAAATTCTTGTATGAAAGTTTGAAATAAAAATGAATTATATTTAGATATCGATATTTTGCAGAAGATATAAATAAATCATGGAAAAATAGTGTAAGACATAATTTATCATTAAATGATTGTTTTGTTAAAGCAGGACGTGGAAATAATGGTAAAGGACATTGTAAGTAATCGAAAGAAATATATTCAACTGTTTAAAAAATATATTTTTAGTTTGGCGTATTCATGAATTAGCAGAACGAGAATTTGAACAAGGACGATTTCGACGTCGCCGTTATCGTCAACAAATGCGAGATTTACATTTGCAAGCGAATTCATCTTACAATGGACATCAATCGATATCATCTTTTTATCCTGCTGCTCCTCCTCCTCCTTCTACTAATTCATATTATATGTGTTCTCCACATCATCCTCCATCATATCATGCAATATATTCAAGTCCAAATATTTCATCAGAATCTCATCCAATGACTTCATCACCTTTACAAAATATTTGCTTATCATCTTCAACACCCACATCTTATCCATCATATGATCCGTATGCAGCATCTTATTATCCAACACATTATCATTCAATGGCTTCGTCTTATACAAGTCCGAATGTATCAACAAATTTTGAACTTGAATAACTTTCCTTGAATGATTTTATTTCTTATTATTGTCTATATTTTCGTCTTAAAAAAACAATAAATAAATAAATAAATAAAAGATGAGCATAAATGATAGGCGTAAAAATCTCAAATCGATTAGTTATGTTAGTTGACTAAGAAGAAGAAAATTTGTACAAATGACCTTCAAAAAGAAAGAAAATAGATAGCGTGAAATCGATGTTTTTTATTGTTTAATAACACATTTTTTTGTATGATGTCGGTATAGAACAAAATGGCTTATCGAATAGACAAACTTAACCCGTAGGCTGTTTTGTTATTTCACACATAACTCAGTATCATGACTCAATTAGACAAACAACAGCAGGGAGTATACCTATATTCACACTTAAGATTAATCCGATATTTTTTGTGTATATGTATAATATTCCTTGTTGAATGTGTATCAAAATTGTCAATGAGATTTGAAATAATTGTAGTAAATTTATTGAACACAAATGAATTTAGGAGATTTTTCCATTAGTTTCATTCTATGTAATAAAATGAATTGATTAAAAATAATCATATATTATAAGTTAGTTTGAGAGAATTAAAACGGGAAAGGAATATTGAGTGACAATAATGCAGAAAATAGTTTGTTCATGTTAGTGAAACAAAGTTTTCATTGTTAGATCATTTTGTTGAGATATAAAAAAAGCCATTCCTTCAAATGCGATGAATACAAGGAATATCAACGGATTGAACATATTGATCAAGTTCATAAATCTTGTCTTCAATAAGATCAGTTGCAATCTAGAAAATGATGAATGTGCAAGAAACTATAAAGAGGAAAGGTGTTTGTTACTTTATCATCTTCGATTACACAAGTCATTTGTAGTTTTACAATACCAAAAGCATATGGAACACGCTTAGCTATAAAAACAAAAATAAGAACTAAATTAAAAGGATTATACTATTTAGTTTTTACTTACATTGTCCCCAAACTAAACCATCAAATTTAATTGATCTTACTGCTTGTTCCATCGCATCGATATCAGTGTCCTCATCCCAAGGTTTAATATCGAAGTTAATTGTAGATCGTACTACGAGATTTAATGGTACAATTATAGATGTGTTTGTTTTTTTAATTTTTTCGTTGTCTAAGTCGTATGAAGTAGTAGTCGTTGGTGTAGATTTAAGTGTGTCCTTTCAAAATAAAATTTGTTAAATAGCATCGTGATGAAATTTATAATATAAAAAAATCTGATAAAACATTAATGAGTATAACTGATTCTTTGTTTACTTTATTCGAATTTTTTTTTCGAAAAAATATCACATTGATATTATTATCGATTTATGTTAGGAGAGTATATTTTATACTGTGAAGTTCTCATTTCCGAATGACATCTCAGTAAATTAGAGAAAATTGTAATGTTTGTACATATAGAATAAAACTTATATATGTCAGTATTTCGAGTGATAGTTTAATTTCATGAGAAGAATACCTATTTTAATATTATTACGATAATAGGAGACTTTTAATCGCATTAAAGATGTTTGTAAAGAATATAGACCACCGATAATATAGTATATAAACTTACGAATACAGAATAATGTAGTTGTTCTGCACGATCTATTTCATATTTTGAAAACCAGTTATTGATATGAATTAAATTTTCAGCCATTGCTTTCTTCTTTCAAAAACAATTTAATAAAATATGTTAAAAATGAAGTTTTTGTATTCTCAGAATGATATATATAAAGATAGTTTAGCAAAATTTCATCATTTTTGATAGATGTTTTCGAAATTACTAGTTTAATATGTTCTCATGTCGTAATTACATTCAAAAAACTTATTGGTTGAAAATCGCCATTAAAACGTACTTAATCACTGATTTTCGTTTGATTAACGATTGATAAAACCCAGATGACTCATACTTTATTAAAAGATTATATTAAATTATGATAAGTCCAATGTTTTAGCTTTCACATCAAGACACACGAAACTTAATTTTTGGTCGAGTAAGACACTTTATATTGGGAGTAGGCTTTTGTAAATATACATTTCAAATTGCAAATGTTGTGATGCTCTATATACTTTTTACCAAAGGAGTTATTGATGCAAGGACAAGAATATATTGATGTTCTTAATGAGCATATAGTCCTTTTGTTTCATATCCAATTCTTATCTTTATAATATGGAAATCTTCTAGATTTATAGAACTAAAATTTCATCTAGATATTATTACATCTTCTAATAATTGCAAGAAAGAAATATATTTTGATTTCTGAGACAATATATCACTTTACAAGTATCTAAAGAAAAAAGAATAAACTTTAACTGACATAGTATTGAAATATATTTCGATAATTTTGATCCTGTATAAATAGATGACAGCACTTAACTTAGATGTTAATTGGTTGGAAAGAGTTCCAATATATTATTCTCTTTTATTCATTCGTCAAATACAAAGCTATATACGATAGAAATAAAAATTAGAAACAATTTTTGATAAATCAAATGGCAAAACATCATCCAGATTTAATATTTTGTCGTAAACAAGCTGGTGTAGCTATCGGTCGTCTTTGTGAAAAATGTGATGGTCGTTGTGTTATTTGTGATTCATATGTTCGTCCAACAACACTTGTTCGAATATGTGATGAATGTAATTATGGTTCATATCAAGGCCGGTGCGTTATATGTGGTGGTCCTGGTTGTTCAGATGCCTATTATTGTCGTGAATGCACAATTACAGAAAAAGATCGTGATGGTTGTCCAAAGATTGTTAATTTAGGAAGTGCTAAAACAGATCTATTTTATGAACGAAAAAAATTTGGTTTTAAGAAACGTTAAATATCTGTCTTTTTTTGTTGTTGTTATTATTTTTGATGTAGACAATAAAATGTTGATTTTGTCTGTGTTTGTTCTAGATAAATATGGAACGAAAACGTAAAATAGATTTTATTAATAATATTGAATCAGATGAAATACCGAAAAGATTAAAGAAATTTACTAACGAAAGTGAACAGGCACATTTACATAGTGATGTAGTGCTGAATCATCATAAAGCATTGAACCAAAATAGTTCTAATGGTATGTGAAAGAAAATAATGGGTTAAGTTTTCTTTGAACAGATCAAGAAACTTTTGATTATTTAGAAATTGAACAAGCAACGATTAATTTTGATGATACAATTAAAATTACTCAGTTTAATATTGATGAAAAAATGGAGGAAGAACATTTTGATAACACGAAATATTTACAATGGGAAAAGATAGATGTACGTAGAAATTTATATTCAACTCTCATCTAAATCGAGAAAACGTTTCTTACGAATTAACTTGTATCCTTCCATGTATATCTAATACTTTTTAATAATATATCAAAGATTATTTCTATATAACATTTTTTAATGATAATCTATTTTATTCTTACTTGAATTATTTTAGAAGAATGCAGTCGATTGGACAAATTATAAACTAAAAAATGTTGAAGTAATTAAAGATAATATTGATAATAATTTATCAGATACTGATTTATTAAATAATGATGAAGATAACGAAGAAAATGATCATCAATTTAATGAGATTAATGCATTAAATTCTCTACTTGCAATTATGCAACCAACTGAAACTGTTGTTCGAGCAATAAAACGACTTGGAGTTACTGCAGCAAGGTAAAATTTATTTTGCAAAAATAAAAAAGAATTTTATATACATATATTTTTATCTTTTAGTAATAAATCTAAACAACGTATAAAACAACGTAAACCACAAACTGAAAAAATTTCAACTATATCATCATCTGTTGAATTAACGTCTGAAGAATTAAAAAAAAATAAATTGTTATTAGAAGAAATGACTGGTCTTGCTGATCAGTTTGTATATAATGGTAATTTAGCTATTTATGAAGAAACATATGAACAACTTAAAATAAAACTTGATCATATACAATTATCTACGGCTAATTCAATAACTAATATGTAAGATAACACTGATATTACTTTAACAATAGCATATTCAATATTATTAGTTAATAAACATGGTAAAAAAGAAAGATATTTTTCTTTTATTGTTATATGTTATTTATCTTTTCATTACAGATAAAACTATTTATTGTCCTTTTACAATTGAACCATTAATTTAATTAACTAATATGGAGAATAACTTCGATGAAGATGAAGTATACTGTTGTTATATCGGTACCGATCAATATGTATTGACTTTGAACTTTATTCCGAATAATAATCTTTCTATTTCTTTTTGTAATCAATTGAATCAATGGAAAAATATTGTTACTTTTGTTTTTTTTTAAATCTTTATTATATAAATATACATATGCTTTTGAGAAGGAGGGGATATGTTTAATCATCCTTTTTAGTCCGATCTTAACAGCACCCATAAAAGAGGCGGTATAAAGAAAAGAAAATAGACAAAGACAAGACATATAGTTTACATACTGTCACGTACATAGTGAACGATGGACATTAGACACAAAACGTAAAGACAAAGACATGTAATATAAGACGAAGACAAAGACAAGAAAATATATATGAAAACATAAAGGAATGGATGTGGACGGATGAAATATAATAAATAAAAATAGAAAAAAAAATCGATCGATTTAAATTGGAGAGGAGATAATTAAAAGTGAAAAAAGGATAAGATGTTATTTTATATTAAAAAAGAAAAAGCACTCCTTCTCCATACCAGATGAAAAAAATATAGAGTCTTTCGTGTCATTCTGGAAGCTCATTTAAAGATTGACTGGTTTATTTTTGGTCATCATTGTTTCTTGAATTTTTTTTAATTGTTCAACTGTTGGTCGGGCTTTGTGAACAGCATCAACAAATGAGTATCCAAGAAGATTTGGTTGAAGTTGCATTGGCATAAGACGAACTAATTCGGTTGCTTGATCAAGATAGTCATAAGCACGGATTTTAATTGGTGCCCATGATGAAACGAATGATAAACGTTCAAGACACCATTCAAGGCAGATTTGTTTACCGTACATTGTTGATGGAACATTAAGGAAGAAGCTGATTGAATTGCATCGTCGGTTGTATGTAAAGTACATAGCTTCTGGAACTCGGCTTAAGAAGAATCCAATTTGACGAAGGTTAATACGCATACCTAATTATAAAAGAAAAGTCAAATTAATAAGAATTTGGTATTTTCTTTTTTCGAATTTTACCTGATGGGAGTTGAACTTCAACAATAACTGTTCGGTTGAATGTATCTTTGGCGAATTGTTGATCTTTAACTGTTGGTGTATATGTTAAACATGTTTTGGTAACAATTTCGCTTAACCATGGCATTGGTAAAAAGTCATTTGTTAATGTGAATGGTACTGGTTTAACCATTTGTTGTTGTTTTTCAATGAAGATTTGTCGAATAGTAACAGCAACGAAACCGAAACCACTGACTGAATAGGTGATTGTGTTAACTGGTAAGTTAAATCGGAATTTTTGTGTGATATCCATAGTTTTTGAGTCAATTTTGAATTGTTGTTTTTGTCCATTATCAGTTGTAACATCAACAATAACTGAGAATTTTTCTCGATCAAATCGTTGACGGTAAAGACAATCAGTCATAATCCAAGCTTCAGTAAGAAAAACACCATCTAAGATTGTATCAAATCGATAGATAGCACTTTGTTGAACAATCCAACGAGCCATATCTGATGTTGTTTTCATGTCACCGAATGTAGCATAGAGTGAGACCATTAATGAATTAAGTAATAATTCATCTTCAATTGTCATTTTTTCACTTGTATATTTAAAGTATTTTGAACCATCTTCTGGCATAACAGTTAATTGACGGCTACGAACATCATCGAAAATTCGTTGTCTCATTGGTGCTGGTAATGATTGGCATTGAACAAGAGATAATTGAATTAATGATGTGGTCAATAAACATGATTTAACGGCATCAAGACGTGATTCTAAATAACGTTGAGCACGGAAGATTGGACTTTGTTCACCCATGAATAATTGTTGACGAACAAATTCTGGAGCAAATCGTGAAATGTTATGACGTGTCATGGTATATAAGACAAGAGCTGTTAATGATTCACGACGGAATTCACCTGAACAGAATCGATAATGGAAACATGGACCCATATCATCGAATGAACCATCTTCACGTTGTTGAGATAAAATCCATGATAATGTACGGTTCATTGTAACGTAATCACGAACTGGCATAAATGGTGCCATAATACTGCCGAAAGCTAATGTGGTTAAGAAGAGTGATGATTTTTGTTCACCTTGATCAGAAATAAATGAGTATGAACCATTGTAGTTGTTGTAAAGTTGAAGTTTTTGATAGGCTGATGACATATTACCAGCGGCTTCCATGAAGAGTGGTGATTCAGTTTGTAATGTATCATTAAGATAACGTCTAAGACCAAGTAAACGCCAGAGACGAATGATAGCACGATCAACACCAACTAATGCGCTTGTTTCTGTTGTGTAACGTTCAACGAGTTTATCGAGACCAGTACCTAGATTTAAATTAAAAAAAAATTAATATATAATTAAAAGACTATTTTTGTTTGAAAAAAATTTAATTTACCTGAAACTTCAAATCGAACTGATCGGAGGAATGGTGATGGTGTCATTTTTTCAACAATTGGGCCATATGATTTTTTGTCACTGATTAAATCAAATAAATGTGTTGAGAATTCTCGACGTTCAATACCTGATTCACGAACATATGTTGTTAAAACTTCATAGTCACCACCGAATTCAGATTCAACTTCAAGTAAAATCTTGACAACACCAGCGCGTTTTGGTACAAGAACAATGTTACGTGTAACAACACCATTAATTGGAATTGATGGAATTGTAATTGTATAATCTTTACCGTTGCTTGATGCAATACGTTCTGATTTGTCTTGTTCAATAAGATCAAAGTCAGCTGAGGCACGAATACGTACAATACAGTTGTTTAAATCTTTACCAAGATAGTTGTTGATACCGTATGTTAAAAGGATGTGTTCACCCATTTGAACTTGATCAGGGAAGTTAGCAAGAATGTAAAGACCTTGATTTGTTGGAAGACGAATTGGTTGAGCAACTGATAAACCTGATTTACCATTAAGTGCAAATCCAGTAGCGAGCCATGTTGAATATGGTTTTGTTCGTGGAAGAACAACTTTTCCGGTACCTGAGGCTTCAATACGGCTTGTGTTAAAGAAGATTGAACGGTAATAACCAGTACGGGCTTGTTCTTCAAGCATGATTGCTGGTGGAAGCATTGATGAACCAGATTCTACGAGATATTCGTCGAGTAATTGACGAGCTTCATCACGAACGCTGAATGATTGAAAGTCCATAGCTGATCGTCGTTTATATCCCATGAAGATGTTAGTTAAGTTTGTTCGTCGCATTTCACTTGGAATACGTAATGATGAAAAATCAGAGACAATTGTTAAACCAGATTGCATAAATGTAAATGCTTCTTGGCTGATTTTTGATAATTTTGAGTTCATTCGTTCGTACCATGCTGATGAACCATATTGTGAACCTTGTTGACCAACTTCGACATCATCTTGACCGACTGGTTTTTCTGTTGGTTGGTTAGTAGTTGCTTTGAATGCAAGTGGAATGCTTGTTGCAACAACAAAGTCATTGTCACTAACTGTAACATCATATTGACCTGCTGATGATTTTCCACCACGACGACGGTAACGTGTTTCTGGTGTTCGTTGACCTTGAACATCACCATATAATTGTCCCATATTTGATGTTGTATAAACATCATCACCTTCAATTGGTTTTAATCCACGGGTTGGAGCAACACCAAAGATCATTTTTTCAATTGGGTAACGAACTTTATATCCCTACACAGAGAAATTTGAAAAAAACAGTTAAATAAAATAATAATTAAACTTACTGTATGTTCGAGAGCCATGTTACGTTCTTCTTCTTCTTCGCTTACAACAGCTCGAAGACCTTTATGTCCATCGAATTCTCCTTTGTGTTCTGATTCTGGACGACGGAATTCTTCTGGTCGTTCGTGACGTTCTCCATTCATTCTTTCGTTTTCATGGAGTGGAAATTCGCGTTTGTGTGAATCAGCTGAGTGTTCTAATGGTGATCCGAATGTTGGCATACCCATAATTGGTACTTGTTCATATTGAGTTAAATAATGAAGTACACGTTCTTTGGTCATTTCACCTGATAAACCTTGTACAACAGCATCGTATTCAACAACATTGAATCCGACAATTGATTCTGGTGCACCAGTAAATGAAAGTTCAACACGTCGTCGATCTTGAGCACCGTTTGAAACTGAGACTGATTTAAGGTCAGCATCTTCAGATGAACTGAAATCATTATAAAATCCGGTCATTTCATCGTTAGCCATTGATTCAATTGTTGAATATGGAACAACTGTTGCATTTAATGTTAATGGAGCTTTGAAAAGACCAGCAACTGAGAATCGGTATGATTCAGCAACATTGATGCCAAGTAATGGTTGAAATGTATAGACAAGTAATGTTGAATATGGTGTCATTTCACGTGTAATTTGAATTGGTAAAGTACCATTCCATACGCAGACTGGTGCTCGTGATTCTTCTGGTTTCATTGAACGTTTTTGTGTTCCACATTCTTTTGTTGGCATCATCATAAATTCACCAGTGAATGTAATACGACCGTTTGTTAAAACAACGTATGACATTGGTAATCGTTCGAATTTTTGAATTGATTTTGATGGAACTAATTGAATGTAAAAGTTTGATGTACGATCAATTGTTGAAATTTGTGAGCTAATAACTGGTGTGTTGACATCACTTGAGACTGAGCTAGTTGTTGATGGTAAAAGTTCAATTGTTAATTTACCACCGCTAACGCCAGCGCTTGGTTGTGGCATAAGTGGAATAGCATGTGTACGATAACCACGGACTTTGCCATCTTCACCTAATGGTGTGATCTACAAAATAAAAATATAGAAAATAAGAAAAAAAACAAGAAAAAAAATGCTTACTGTCATAAGAACACCAATACATTTTGATGGAATTTCAATGTTGAAGAAACCAATATCATTGCGACCACTAACAATAGAACAAATATAAATTATATTTTTTAGAAGAAAATTAAAATTTGTACATACCGTGTATAGAAATCTTTAATTTCAACTACTTTTTCGTCTTGGAATTTGCCTTGTTCGTTACCCATCATCATTGTAATGCTGACAATTAAATCTTCCATTTTTGCTGGTTTACCATCTGGGCGTTTAGCAATAACTTCAAATTCATTTTCAATACCAGCAACGAATTCAAGAGGACGAATATCATAAACAACATCACGTGTAAATACAGGGATGATGTGTTGAATGAAACGTTCTTGACCTGATGCAAGTTCAGTTACTTGGATGTAGACTTGAACAGCAAGTACTTTTGTTACATCAATTTCGAATTTTGATAAAAGATCAAAGTTGATTTCAACACGACCAGCAATTTCGAATTTTTCTGATTTCCATTTGCGCCATTCTTCGGATAATGGTTTTTGTTCTTGTTTTGATGAATCTTTTCGTGAAACTTCCATTTTTTCTTTTTGTTCTTTCATCATAGTTTCGGCATCTTGTTCAGTGATTGCACCAACAGCAATGATAGCACGGCCAAAAATTGGTTCATTGTTATCACCATCGATTTCAACAACACCACGAAGTGTTTTATCTGTACGAAGAAGAAATCGTTGGAAGATAGCTTTAAGATCAAATGATGGTGTAGCTGGTTCAGCAACAAGTACTTCAATTGATGATGTTGTGTTAGCAACAGTAGCAGATACAAGCCATGTACCAATGTTACAGTGACGACCAATTGGAAATCGGTAGGTTTCAGTAAGACCTGAACGAACTGGGATGCTTGGAATATCACCAACGAGTTTAAGATTAGCATCCTAGAATTAAAAAAAATAATAAATATATAATTTTCAAAAGTAAATAAATAATAACTTACAAAAACTTCGATGAGGACTTCGAGGTTGTCAACTGGCATGAGTTTTTCATCAGTAACAACAACACGGATTTCCATTTCATCTTCTGGACGATAGGTGGATGCTGATGTTTGTACAAGTACAACATAACGATTGTCATAGACAATGATGTCACGTTTTTCTTCGAAGGTAATACCACCAGTTCCGATGATTGTTAATTCAGCGGGACCAACTGGAAATTCCATAGGAAGAGCTAATGTTGCATTGCGTGTTTCACCGGCTTTAACTGTGGTTAAACCTTGAATACGATGTTGACCAACGGTTAATTCAAATTTAACATCAACTGGTTGCTTTTCAGCACCAATGAAGATTGAAAGTTGATTTTCGTATCCAACTTTAAAGAGTTTAGGTACGATAATGAGATATGAACTAGAAATAATAACAATCGTTTAATATACATATTTAAATGAATAAAATATAATATATACTTTTCAGCAATAGCTACGCTTGAAATGGCAACCAAGCCAAGAATGATCAAAGACCACTAGAATACATAAATAAATCATAGTAAAAAAAAATATGAAACTAAAAGTTGCTTTTACTTACATTCATCTTTATGGTTGAAGAATAGGAGTTGTAAAGTTTACAGCCACTGGGCAACACTATTTATATGATAGTTATCATCGACTAGGCATAAACGATTATACAAGAAAGTTCTATAGTATTCACTCTCTCGCTTTGTTACACACAAAGGGAAAAAGATAGAATGAGAGAGATAGATGATCTAAGTATATATATTCTTTATCCCTAGATATCGACTGACACGTCATAATCAAGTACAAGAATGTTCGTTCGTTTCTTCGTTCGATTGTGCACTTTATCGACGATTCTATTATAGAAACATAGTCGACGGTTCACTTATCTGACCGTACTGAACTATAAAGAAAACTATTAGATATCCACTATTATGTTTAAACTAATATGTTAAAAAACTATATCAGATTCATTTATGCATATTTTTAAAATATAAATTTCAAACTAAAATGAAAGTCTTTATTTTTTCTTTAATTCAATTATTAATATGTTTGTTTTTTTTCCAAAAAAAAAATTTCAAATAAATGTTTGTATATATTCTTATCAAAAGAAAAGAAAACAAAATAAAATTCTACAAATTTAAGACCAAACACGTAATGTTCGATCACGTCCAGTTGAAACCATATATTGTCCTTTAAGATCAAATTTAACATGTTGAACTTCATCAGTATGACTACTTAATGGTATTAACTTAAAAGAAAAAAAAAACACAAAATTTCAATTTTTATAACCAAAAGAAGATTATAAAATGTTTAATAATAATATTCTACCTCTTCAGAACCAATATTATAAAGTTTAATTGTTCGATCACTAGAAGCTGTTGATAATAATTGACCTTTTTAATAAAAAATGAATTATTAATTAATGAAAAAATACTCCGTTGTTTTTTTGCGTCTTACCAGCTGGATGAAATGATACACTATTCGCAGAATGAGGTCCAAAGTCCAGTGTAACAATACTTTTGACTGTTCTTACATCCCATATTTTAACTATGCCTTTTGTATCACAAGATGCAATTGTATTACCCTGAAAAAAGTAATTTAAACAGATTTTTTAAAAATATTTTCTATTTAGAAAATTTACTCGTAAATTAAATGTTGCTTGATTACAAGCATTAGCATGACCAACAAATGTATGTTCTGCTAAACCCTTTAAAACAAAAAGTAAAGTATTCAATTTTAAATATTTTTTTTCTTGCTAATTTACTGTTCGAGCATCCCATAACATAAGAGTTTTATCAACTGAACTGGATAAAATAATATTTGAAAACATTAAAAATTCAGCTGAATGAACGGAATCTTGATGTCCACGCAGAACAGTTCGACAACGAAGGCTAATAATAATAGTAATAATTTGTTTTTTATATTTATATTATGAAGAAAAAAAATTTAATAAACCTATTTAAATCCCATAATCGAACTGTTTTATCTTGAGAAGCTGATGTAATAAAATCTCCACATGAATGAAAATTAACAGACCAAACTAAAATAAAATTACTATGACGAAAAATAAACAAACAATAGCGATGATTTTACCTGGTAAAAGATGATTTGTAAATGTATGAACACATTTCTTTTGTGAAAAATCCCAAATTTTAATCGATGTATCACCAGAACATGTTGCCATTTTATTTCCACTTGGATGAAAATCAACTCCAGATCTTTTGAAATAAGAATTTCATTTAAAAAGAAAATGCTAGAAAAATAACACATTCTTACATCCAGTCAGTATGTCCTTCACCTTTCATAATCATATCACCTAAATAAAAATCATAGGATTGATATTTATAAAATTTATAGATTTATTTTACCTTCAGGGATTGCCCACATTTTCCATGTTCGATCATCACTTACCTTTGTTAAGAGAGTCAAAAAAATAATTTAATAGATTTTATATTTAAATTTCTACATACAGTTACAGCAACATGTTTACGTGGATGAATTGCAGCACTAAAAAAATGTATAGATATACAAAATCATCTTCTTATCAACCGTGTAAGTATATTGTGAGCATCAAGTTTTATTAATACTATATGACTGATCGCCATTAGAGCTTATGTTTTAATTATGACTAAGCTTGATGAATAGATGAAAATGTTAAGAAAAACTAATCATAGCCAATAATTGTTGTATGAAATTTCTTTCAATTTGTAACAGATCTTATAGTTTTTAAACTATCATGATAGCCTTAGTTCTAATGGATAATCTCACTCTAAAATATCGACTATCCAAGAACTGAATTCTGTTAAAAAGCATATTTTTAATAAGTATATTATCTCGGAAGAGGAACAGTTAAGATGAAACTTTCAAAATATCATAATAATGATGATATCAGTTGTTGAAGAAGATTTTAAGTGGAAACTACTTTTCACAATTTTTTGCTTCCTCATAAGTGAATGTTTTCAATAACATAGTTTATCCTTCCAAACATAACATCACTCATCTTAAAATAAAAATCGTATATATATATATCTACTTTTTTTTAATAAATCTTTATAAACTGAAAAACGTGTATCACTAATGAGTTATTCACTATCGAATTTTTATGTCTTAAAAATTTATTATTTTCCACGGTAATAAAGAAATATGACAGTAATTGTTTGAGAATTTAAATTGATTTTACTTACCAACTAATAGGACCTTCATGTGCTAGTATTTCTTTTGCTAATGTTAATGTTGATCGATGAAAAGCATCTTCAGCAAATCGATTTAGATATGGATTATTTCCTGTATCAGTTGGAAATTCCGAATCCTACATTTATATATATATGTATAATATTATTACAATTAAATAAGTAAAATTATCTACAAACTTTTGGATTTAATTCATTTGTTTCATCATTCGTATCACCAAATCGCTGTTGTTCCATTGATATTGTTACTTTTTTCTTTCCTTCTTTAGTTCTTAATTCTCGAAGTTTTGTTTGTGTTGGTCCTAATCCAACATCTCTATTATCTACATACAATAAAAATAGTCTTATTTAATTACTATATGTAATTTTTTCTTTTACTTTGTGATGGTGTTGAACTACCTAATTTTAATGTATTTAATTCATTTTGTAATTTATCTTTTTCTAATTTATAAATCATTTTTTCTCGTAAAGCTCCATCATATTTAGTTTTCAATTCATCTAATTGTGGTTCATATGTCGATAGATGAGATTTTAATCTAATAAAATATTAATTTTAATTTCTTATTTAATTCAAAGAAAAAACATCTTTTCTTTTTATTACCGTTTAACAAATGTAACAAGATTATTTTTTTCTTGTGCAATACGATTATGATGTTGTCGATGAAAATCACGTTCTTTTTTCATTTTAATGAATTCATCTCGTGCTTTTCTATAATAATGAGAAAATATTTGTTTTTATTTTTGTTATTGCATTATATTTAATGTTATACTCGGCTGATTTTCGATATCGATCAACTTCTGATTCGAGTAATTTCATTTTCTCACTTAATTCTTCATTATGTTTAACAACATCAGGTAAATAACCAGCTTCATTAGTTTTAATTCTTCCCGATGATGATAAATTATGCCATTCAACTTGAAATTGTTGCATGGTTTTTTTCATACCCATACGAACAAGAAAATTACGAACAAAATCATCAACAGCTTCTGGTTGAGTTGTTAATGTACCACGAGGAAGTGAAGCTGATGTCTATAGAATAGAATAATGAAATTTTTGATATAATTATAATAATATGTTTATACTGATGTGGGTATGACTTGGGATTCACGTTGTTGATCTTTGACATTACGAATAAGTGCATCAAATGTCTCTTCTTTATCTAGAATAAGTTTTAATAAAATAAAAATGATATAGTAATGTTAAATAAAATATACCATCATCATAAAAATCTTCAACAGGTACTTCTTCATATTCAAATTCATCATTATTATCAACTGCACGAACATAGCGTTCTAAAAATAAATTATTGTATGCATTTGTATATTTGAAAAAATTAAAAATAATTAAAATACTTTCAACATAATATGGAACGTCGGCGATATTTGCTAAATCTATTTTTGTTGATGGATTATTACGTATTTGTACATCTTTTCGACCAACATCATGTACATTTGTTGCAGCCATTGTAGCCATTGATGATTATAGCAAAACTATTTTTCTATAGGGTAGATAGACTTAGATGTTTGCATGTTTCATTCGTCATTTGCTAGTAAGATCAAACTATGTTGCTAGACAAATACCTCTATGAGGATACAATAAGCGCCATCTATATATATATATTCGTAAGCGCGATCATCAATATTTTTGTACATTAATTCATTTTTACTTTTATAATATAGAAGAAATTAGTTGTATAGAATTGTAATATTCTTATCATGTAGTTTTCCCCTTCATGTGTTTCTAATGATTAAAATATTTCAGTTTTTGTTTGAATGACATTTACTGGTGAAAATGGATTATCTGTATTCGTTTTATTGTTTTATCCTCGTGGGATAAATCATAGTAGAAAGTAAGAAAATAAAACAAAACTTAAAACTCTGAAGTGTATTCAATGATATTTGGATGATCATTTTTTCTCTACAGTTTTTGCAAAATGATAGCTATCGTTGTTTATATAAGACACACTTACTACAAACTGTTGACACCACTATTAAAATGACAAATACTATTAAGAATCAACAAAAAAAAATATTTATTCAAAGCTAGATTAGCTATGCAAGAATTCAATATTTTTCTATTTTACTCGAAGAAACAAATCAAAGAATAAATGAATCAATATACATAATTATTAGATGATCTTATCGAATACGAATTACTATACTCATGTTTTGGGTACGTTGTGACAATTGCTGAAGAAAAAATATCTCATTATGTAGAAAATAAATTAATATTAGTTAATATTAATGAGCTTTCATTGATGATCATATAAAACGATTAAACATAAATAAATGGAATGAAGTTTTTAATTGAGATGCTTATGGACAAAACGAAGTATGAGTTTTAAAAAGAACCGATTTTTATTCAAACAGTAAATGATTATTTTTATGAGCAATTATAAAACACTTACGATTGAATGAGCTATGTTAGAACAACATGATATAACCGTATTCCAAATAAATTCACAGGAAATTGATACTAAAGAACATAGAACTGTTGTATACAGTGTGCTTGAAATAGTTAAATATATATCCAATCAATTAGCTGTTTATATCTATAACAAATATGTCAATGAATTACAAGACATTTTTAATTAAATACATCTAGAGAAAAATGACTTTTTATAAAATAATCTAACTACTGAACGATGTGTAACTGAAATTAGAGCATTAATATTAGATACGGCAAGTGCTTCAATAATGGTAACAATTCGGTAGCTACATAATCGAAGTGAGCCTCGTACTCAAGCTGTCAAAGAATTGACATGTGCCAGCTCATAAATAGTTTTTAATATATATCAAAATAGTCGAGCATGATTTACTGATGGTAAATGATAATATAGGTGTGAATTTCGTTAAAATTTGAGTAATATTTCTAGAAACTATTACTTCAATGAATGGATTCATATCACTTATTAGATACATTTTACAAATCATATACATGACTTTAATCGAGAGAAAAATATATTTATAATGCATAAATGTATTTGTTTTCTACTCATTTTATATTATTTAAAAAGAATAAGCATATAATGATTTGTATTCTCTGTCCGCTATTCATAAATATACGTAAAACTAATTAAAATATTTTATCATTGAAACTTTTGTTTCTCTGTTTATTAGTAAATTATATATTGATATTCTGAATAATATCCAGTTTATAATTTAGCATTATGTCCTCTGTAATTTAGTATAAATCGAATGACTTTGACCTATTCTAGTATATTTAGAAAAAGATCTTTTTTATTTTGCTGCAATCTAATAAAATAAACAATATCAATTTAGCATCAGTAAAAATAGCGTTGTTTGTTAATAATCAAACGCCTTGTTTTTTAATATCCTTATTATTATAGGCAATTACTTATCTTCGCAGTTGCAACTTCTGTCACTCTTTGTCATAGAAACAGAGATGCCTAGACTTCAATGATGAGTAAATGTTTAATTTCAGTTTCTTTTTCTATGTCTGTGACATTTTTCTTTTCAAAAATAAAACAACAAGTATATCAGTAAATTACATCCTATTTTTTTCTTCTTTTTTTTACTCATTTTTTTTTTGTCGAACAGACGGGAGAAAAGAATGCGTAAGAGGCAAAGGTGACGACATTTGACATTACAAGGAATTTTTTTCAAAAACAGGTCTCTGTTAATAAGTAGTCTAGATGTATTCCAAAATATTACTTTTACAGAATCATTAGAAAATGAGTAAACTAAATGTATGGCACGCGCTACTTGGTTTGATTTCCATAACAATCGTCACGGGTCAAAGTGAGTATTTTAAATAAACAAATGTATAATATGCAGTGAAATAACATATATAGATTGTTCAACGTATGATCCATGTGGACGTTATGGTTATTGTGGCGATGATGTTAATGGTAACTGGGAATGTCAATGTAAATTTTGGTGGACTGGCACGCTTTGCAATAAACGTATGTATCAAATAACTAATGTAATATTTTAATAATTTTTAAAATTTATTTTTTCAAGTATTTCTCATCAATTGTAGTACTTATGTCACTATTGAAATAGTAGATAAGAGTGGACTTTATTGTTTTTAATTATCTTCTTGTTTTCACCTCATTCATATAACTTATATATAGTACTGTTGAAGCAGATTTTACAAGGCTTTGGTAAAATCTTACAAATTTCGTTAGCATGGCTGACAAAAAGTTTTGATTTGTGTTCATAGAAACTCATACGGATTCCTAAATTTTATAGTAAAAATAAACAACAGAAATCATATAAAAGTGTTATTTTCAATAATTTTAAAGGTACAATCGATTCTGTCGAGAAATAATAAATTTGTTTAGGTATATACTCAGAAAAATACTTTATAATCTAATTTATTTCTCCTATGTACTGTAACAAAATATTGGTATCAATATGATATTTATCATCTTAATTCAGGAAGTACTTGAATCATCTTTCACGGATTTTGAGCAACAAGAAATGACAATCTTCTGTCTAGTACTAATTCTTCCTTGTGTTAATAATATCTTTTAATAGACTCTTATAAATTATAATTCAGATTCTAATAAATGGATACGATCATTAGTTGTCTTCTGGTTTTATATATCCAATAAAGAGATTTGAGAAAATATTCGTTAATTTTCAAAAATAGAACGATTTAAAATATCTTTCTATTATTGATGTATCTTATTCGGTATTATAAATTTAAATTTTATAATGATTATGATAACGACTTTTTGTATTATTTAATAAACTTTCTTCAAAAGATATTCACCATATGCCAATATATTTTGTAGTAAAGCATAACTCTCTTTTTATTAATTGTGTTCATTCGTAGTTTTTTTTTATTTAAAACAAGTAAAAATAAAGAAGACGGTTCGATAGGTCATAATCATATAATTATCTTGTTTCTATCTTTTGCAAAAGAATATTATTATTTATTTTTAGAATCCAGTAGTGGTATACAAGTTATTGTACTGGGTGTTTTAGTAGGTGTTCTACTTATTATTTTTTATGGACTATCTATTTTTTTTTCAACTCGCAGAAATAAACAAGAACCAACGATAGATAATAAAAGGTAAAATAAAAACTTAAATGTAAAAATATATTCTTTTTGTTTTAATTTTAAGAAATGATCAAAATATTGGATTAAATCCTAATTTGACACATGTAGTGATAGTTAATGTTAAAAAATCAGCTCGTCTTTCGTCTTGTTTTATTGCTATTCTTATGTTAATAGTAACGACAGTAGCATTAGTCACAAAATGGTCACTTGTACAACCAATTCATAATGAATTAGTAAAAAAATATCAAGAACAAGATTTATTATTCTATACAAGAAAGTCATTTTGTCGTTTAATCGACTACGAAGATTTCAATATGTTAACATTTCCCATAGCTTGTCTACTTCTAATAATATTTATCATTTTTTCAAAACGAACTTCATGCATGCGACAGAAATTGAAAGGTTATATTGCACCTGTTATACCAATTGATTTTTATATGCATATAAAAAGAAAATTTGCTGCTGTAGTATTTGCTATCATTGCTGATGAACTTGTGGATATTGTTAGTCAAGTTCTTCTTGGTGAAACATCGAATGATGATGGTTTGAATTCATTGTTTATTTTTAGATTTTGATGTAATCTAAATTTCTTTTTTCAGGTGTCATTGTTGTTTATATATTACGAATAGCAAAAGTATTAGTTATTGGTCTTCGTTATTATCCAGTATTGTCTGCTGTTTATATTGATTCAATTTTATCACTTTTGTGTGCAACTTTCTATGCCTGGCTCGATTTTAGTCTTACCATAGTTGATCAAAGTTTATGTCAAAGTGATTTTTATCCTTCTGATGATAACTTTGATGATACTAATGGAACAGATCTTGAAATATTATTTAATTACTATGGTACAGGTCATAATTTAATACTTATTACAATTCTTAGTGATATTCCTCGATATATATGTTGGTCATATATTGTTATCAAATTACCAATGTTATTAATAACAAAAATTCACAGAACAATAAAACATAAACAAGAAAATCGACCTAATCGTTTACATTTAACAAGAGAAGAAAAGATTCTCCTACATTCATCAGCTCCTCATTCTGTTGAGATGACATACGTACGAAATCTTTTTCGATCAATCAATCAACGTTCAACATCTCGTTCGTTTCTAGCACGTTTAATACCAAAGTTTATCTATCAATGGCGCGATGATTTTCGTTTTTCATCACGAATACTTTGTATTTACTCAACAATATTTCTTGTTTTAGTTTCCATAACAATACAAGCATGCATACTTGTCTTACCATATATGGATATTATGCAACAGTATCTTCAACAACAAGTTGACACATTAACTGGAGTAAGTAGTTTGATCGGAGTACAAAGAGAATTTCCATTGCCAAACTTCGTTCCACCATATGTTATTGCTATATTAGCAGCATTTATTATAACAATAATTCAATTATTAACTTTATTAGCAAATATTCGTCGAAATTTATTGCAAATATTTCGTGGTGATGATTCAGAAATTCCAGTGAGAAGTAAATCTAAATATCTTAGTTATACAACAGGTAATTTTCATTTTGCTGGCTTCTTTATTGGTTATGTTATATGGGGTTATATTTTAACTGCTGTATTTGCTTTTATTGTATGTATATGTATTGATGCATTCATGACTTATGGTAGTGTGATGTTTCTTGAAAAAATTCTTAAAAGTATAATACCAGTATTGTTATTAATTATTTTCAAACAATATCTTAATAAATTATTGGCAAGATATGCTTTTTTACAACATTATGGAGATGTATTAGCAATCAATAATAGAAGAATATTAATGATATTTTTATATTTTAATTTCTTTCTTGATTCATTTCTTGGTTTTATATCATCAATAATACGTATTATTCAAAGTGTTATTGGTGGATGTTTATATATGTCTCGTCTGGATTATTCACCAATGGGTAGAAAACTTGAAACATTCGACTCAGGATTTTCTGCTTATTGTGGTTTTATTCATATTGAAGCTGTACATAGAAATTCCATAATGTTAGTAGTTGTGGGTCATCTATATAGTGCAATGAAAGCTAAACAATATCTAGCTAAATCTTCAACAATAATAGTAAAAAGTAGCAATCCAAGAAACAAAGATTATTCATCAAAAGCAATTCGAAAGTGGCATCTAGCAGTACTTTTATTACGCAATCCACGATTGACATTTTTAAGAAAACATGCTCTACTACTTCTTCAAAATGAAGATAAACAAGTCAAAGCTTTAAATACAGCAACAAGATTATCTTATAGTGAACAGCAACGTCATCGATTTAGTCTTATTTCAGAAAATGACTTAGAACATGCATGGCAAAAAAATATTAATTGAACTATTACTTTTTTCTGACAATCAATATATATATATATATATGTTATAAATTAAAAATAAATAAACATATTTTCTAAAGTTTATCAAGTTTAAAATTATTAAAGATCTATTATATTTTACAATAGAAAAAAAACTGTGCTCTGAAAAAAAATTAACTATGAATTATAACGCTTTCATGAATTCACAAATAATCAAACAAATATGTCATTGTGATAAAGAGCTATCAAGATAAATTGAAAAAATAATTTACTTTCAAAAATACTATTTACAACACTTCCGCTGAAGTTATACTAATATCTTTAAAACAAAATCATGCAAAATAAATTAAATTACAATGTTGTTATATTACTTTTATTTTTATCTAAGAAAAAGACAAGAATTAACTTCGAAAATAGTTCAGGCTTCTATAGCCACTAAAAAATAGTTGCTATACATATTTTATTAACACTTTTAAAAAGATTTCTGAAATTTCAGTTTTATAATCAAGACAAGTTAACTATATATATGTCAGAATAAAAAATATTGAAAAAAATATTCGATTTAGATACTACGAATAGAATACTAATTTGTTTTATGAAAATATCTTAACAAAAACTAAATATTTGAGTTTGCAAATATAGCATTCTATTTTATTCAATAATTTAGTATAAATACGTAACATTTTCAAAAGAAAAGTATTTTTTTTGTTTAATCACAAGTTTTGATCTTCATCCATATTTCTTGAAAAAACACGGCGTGCTTCAATTTAGTAACATAATCTATTCTTATATTTAATGATAATTACTTCTAATTGCGTTGGTGTATAATTATGGTTAAAAAAAGAAAAACTAATCCACTTTTCAAATAAAAAAGTTCTGTATTTAGCATATTTAACTTCTATTTTAGTTATAGTAAATGGAGAGGTTTCATTTGAACATACAATGATGCTAATAAGAATATAGTATGAGTAGTCTAAGAGCAGTTTTTTTTAAACTTTATTCTATAAGATAACATCTAAGGACATATAATGCTTGTGTTTCTCATTAAATACATAGTAAAAATCGTCTATTATTTTTTCATACTAATTAACATAATCTGTTGCATATAATAGAATTTCTTTGAAGCAGCTTGAAAAGTATTACATGTTGGCATGCACAATCGAATATTCATTGATGCACGTACAAAGATGATGATGATGACGACAATAGTTTCAATTAGTAATTTACGCTTACATTCATCTTATTCATATCTTATATCTATAGGAGAAGTCGACTGTCTTAAAAGACAAATCTAAACGGTCGTCTTTATTGTTTTTCATTGACGGCATGCTCTTAACTTTTGTCTCATTATTCAAGTATGAACCCTGTTTATACTGAAATCTAATGAAGCACATAAACTAATTACTTTCTTCTTTCATTCTTACTCTGTTTTTTTTGTCTTGTATAAAGGTTGTTATCTATTACCATCAAATGAAGGATTTCATTTATAGTATTACAGTGAACATGTATATGAATAACGCTAGTTTGTACTAATTAAGCGATTCAGCGAAAATCTATAACGTAGGAGTATATGAAATTTTCAGTTAAAGATCATTTCTTTTTCCATAGTTCTTGTTCACCTAGTACTCTCATGATAATTATCTGAGAACAAATATTTTATAAAAAAAAGTGTCTATTGTTCGCATGTTTTGTTATTCATTTGAGAATTATATATATTAGTTCACTAGATAAGGTAAGACATGTATTATATTCTTCACCTGGCAATAAATATTATTCATCGTAAGAGTTAGGTACTACGACTGTTTCTCTAGTGACTTCAGTTGAAAAAACTAAAACCATCAATGTGAACTATGCATATTGTTTTATATAAAAGAACTTTTTAATTTATGATCTACTATTTTTATTCCCTTAATATATATTCATCAAAAGAGACAACAATAACACTATATGTTTAGAGAAAACTCATAAATCAAATTTCAATCAATAAAATAATAGCATTGACTTGCCAATATATATCGAGTCATTTTTATCGAGAAGCAAAGAGTAAAAAGAAAGGTATTGTAAGTACTATAGTTAAAAATTCCTTGTTATTTTCTTAGAAAAAAAACATGTTTTTCGTAAAAAATTGATAGTAAATCATTATTATTGTGTGCATTTTTGAGTAGGAAAAAATCTTGTTTTTCTTAACTATCTTCAATTAAAATAGAACAATATTATTCCTCAAGCATTTAATTTCCGAGTTAGACAAAATAAAACGACATTAACTACATTTACTTTTTTTTTCTTTTAAATTAACTAGAAATCAGAACTTTAGTGGAACATAAACGGTAAGGCATGTTAGTTTACTATTTTTTGTAAAATAAGAATGTAACCAAACCGATTGACCTAACAAATAGAATAAGTAATGTCAAAAATGTCATATTCACATTGATATTTTCGATAACTGAAAGGCTTTTCTAGACTATTTTTATCATATCTAAGTTCATAAAAGTTGACTGAGAGGAAGAGAATCTACTTAAAATATTAATGATTATTAATAGTAAATATGTGATCGTTTGATCTTCATTTCTCTATTATCTTGTTGCTATTTGCTCTTTTCATTTCTATTAGAGATTAGTATGTTTAACATAAAAGAATCTATCAGTTGTTTTTCAGTAATAATGCTTTAGTTTTTGATTGAATTAGAAAAGAAAATGAGAAAAAAAATATATATACAGAAAAAAATATATATGTGAGAGAAATATGACTATCTCCCTTCTTCTTTTTTTTTTCTTTTGGCTTCTTGCAGATGTAACAGTATGTGTGAAATATTACTTTACTAAGATCACTTTTATACTAATGAGTTTCCTGAACTTATATTATTTGTTATCTTCTTTTGTCGACTACAGATAAACGCTGCATTGAATAGACAAGTATTTATTGTTGTTAGACATTATTGTAGACATATATATTTCTCTCTTTCATTCTTATTTTTCCATTTTTCTTTTTTGTTCTCATTATATATATATATATATATATATATTTATTTTTTACTGTCATTAATAAGAGAACATACATGATAGTGAAACAGGCAATGAGAACTAATCAATGTTAAAGTAGATAGGAAGTGAATACAATATATTTTACATATAAATACAGTTGTCTTTTTTTTCCTTTTCTTCATATATCCCTGTCATTTTGACTATTTGTTTCCTTGGTAAGTTTTTTTTCTTGTAATAACAATGATGATCATTCCAGTTTCCTCACAAAAGTCATCAACAAGCTAATCAATTCTAACTTCAATCTTAGTAATGAGAAAGAACAAGAAGGAGAAGAAGAAAAAGAAAAGAAAAAGATATAGATGACAAATGATCATCGTACACTTTATTAGTTGAATAAATCAAACTAGTCGACAAGAAAGATCTGTTGATTTATATTCCAAATTAACAATTGAGATCAATATTCTATATTGTCTTTATTTATTGTTGTAGGTCATTCTCATCCTTTCTGGTTCGTATCTCCTCTATATTATCATTATATATTTGCTGTGAAAATTTTGTCATTGCAATGAAATCTCAAATGCTCACTCTATTTCTATTGATCATTGGCACCGCTCTCTTTCAACCAGCACATCAAGTAAATCATTAAAAAAATTTAGTTTATTATTCTTTCTATTATTTTGCTTAGTATCGGCTCTCAAAACGTGAACTAACTGAATATGATGTATGTTTATTTAAGCATATTTTACATAGCTTCTTTTTTTATTATAAATAATTCATTTCTATCAACATAGTTAACCAATTTCATTGTCGGTACATGTTCAGCAGATAAAACCGATACGCTTATCCAGAATCTCTGTGAACAAACATTACAGTCGGCACTTATGGGTGTAAGTAATATTAAAGAAGTTTTTTCTAGAGGGTATATATAATGATTAATGATTGTAGTACTAGTAGAAATAGTCAGGAATTAGCCTGGAGCTTTTATATAACAAAATGTTGATTTGACATTAAAATATGTATTTTAAGTTATACTTTATTATACATTTTTTCATATAGACCTTTCCATTTCTGATCTACTATTGCCAGACACTCGGTGCCGAAATGAGATATTGTAATGAAGTTAATCGATATACGACAACTGATCAAACTGCTGGAGCTAAGGTAATATTTTTGTCTGCTACAAAATTAATTCGTTTGTTTATATCTATAAAATAGAGATTTGCTTCTCGTCGACTGGCACGAAGTCTTAATGAAGACAAACAATTGTATAAAACAGGACAAGAGATGGATATTCAAACTGACGTATGCATATTTTATATAAAAAAAATTGAGGAAATCCTGTATGTATATTATCTCTTGTTTTTGTAGCTCGAACAAAAATTGATTATGCAAATGTGTATAATAAAGACAAAAAAGAGTTCAGTTGATATGGATCAATTTTGTAATGAAAAATTACAAGAAGTACAACATGGAGTAGGGATTCATTATAATTATTATAATTATAGATATATTTACTTTTTTTTATCTATTCATTTTCTAGAATTATCCTGAAATTATAAGCCTTTGCAAATCGTATCCAGACTTTGAATATTGTCAACATATTCAATCATATTCATCATCACGTTCGTGGCCATTATCAGAATCATCAGCACCTTCTATTCCGCCTAATATTAATCCTTCACCTGCGCCATTATCAGTATCCGAATCATACGATACGGAATCAATTATTGATCAAGAAAAAAGTCAATAAGCAAAAACCAAGTATTACCGTCATTATCATAATCAACAAATCCGATGTTTAAAAAAATCTTTTGCTTTAATCATTCCCTAAATCAAAAGGCATCATCATCATGTGCGAAAGAAAATTAATAAAGAAGTGGAAGTACAGAAAAACATTAGAAAAAAAATATATATATATATTAATCTAAAAGGCAAATCTTTTCTCCTTTTGCATGTGTCTAGAATTCGTCTCATATTACATTACCATCTACATGTTTGTTTTGTTCGTTTACGTGTATATAACAGACAAAGAAAAATGCAAAAAAAAAACATAAAATCATATTTATATATTGTTAAAATCATTCATTGAGAAAGAGGAATAAAAACAAATTAACGAAAGAGATTAATAAAATGATAATAATCTCATTATTTAGCAATATGATGCTCATAATTTTGATTGAGTCATCCTCCGGTATTCAAGCTTTATGAGATTATAACGAACAGTCATAGAGATTGAATACCAAAGAGACAACTCGACCAATTATTTGAGTAGGAAAAAAAGATATCATGTAAAACTATCACAACTATTTTATAAGTTTAACAGCAAGAATATAACTATGATAATGCTTATATATATATAATATATCCTACTGTAGCTGTTAAAATTATTATGTAGACACATGAAATTGCAAAAAAATTGTATGTTACTGTTAGAAGAAAATGAAAGAGTACAAATGAAATAAGAGAGTAAAGCACAGCGGGTAAAACCGTCAACGTTTAATAAAGGTGAGGAAGCATATTGAAATGTATTTTACATTTGCTCCTACTTCGTTGATGACGTTGTATATACTATATTACCATCAACAATCATCATAACATACAGTCTTAAAAATATGCACCTTTCATTT
Source organism: Adineta steineri (assembly GCA_905250115.1). Classification (NCBI taxonomy): domain Eukaryota; kingdom Metazoa; phylum Rotifera; class Eurotatoria; order Adinetida; family Adinetidae; genus Adineta; species Adineta steineri. The sequence goes on along the minus strand of CAJNOI010000002.1, from coordinate 1,742,554 downwards.
GTTGTCGATCACAGCAGGTATTCTCTACTATTTTACAGTAGTAGAGTATGAAAAAATATATATACATATATCTGATCCTTCTTATATATATATATATATAAATTATTGTTGACGACTTTTCTCTCTCGCTCTCTCTCTGTCCCTGTCTCTCTCTCTCTTTTTCATTTTACCGATGTGGTTCAAAACGATTATTTTTATTCTAATGTATATTTGTATGGCGAAAGAAAAAGAGGTGGTTTGTTCTCGTTCTTTCGACACAATAGGTCGTCATCATTTTCGTCAACAATACTTTACACATGAAAAGGCCACCATATGATTGTTCCTAAACATTTAATTTAATGCGACAAATGTATAATACATACATTGACATGTATTTAAAAAGAATGAACAAGACAGAATAATAATCGTCTCTCTATGGCTCTTTGATTCGAATGCATTTATTCAATAGAGACATAGAGTCTACAGCGCTTACAAAAGAAAAAAAACACGAAGGTGGAATAGCAAATTCACTTTTGGTGTACACATAAGTAATACTAGCCTGCTTAAAAAAAACGAATAACACAGTTTGCCAACTATTCGAGCAATAACAACCAAAAAGAAGACGAACGAAGAAAAAGAAAACGACGAAAAAGGCTTATAATTTCTAAAGTGCACATGTATTTTAACAGCAAAAAAAAAGAATTTGTGTTGTTATTTGAGCAAATTCACAATATACATAAGAAATAAATATCAATATCCATCAAAAAAAGAAGAAAAAATGACGTTGTATGCTTTGTCTTTGATTACATATATGAAAAGAAAATTGATAAATAAAAAACATGGAAGAAAAAGAAATTCATTCTTTTTTTTCTTCAAACAATATTGAGACAAGAAAATATTGCAAATATAGAAAAAGTTGAAAAAAGAAAAAACATCTGATTTATAATAAAAAACAAAAAATCAACGAAAATTAAAATTTTGACGATGATGTATTGACTGATTTTCTAAATGAAAAAAAAATCAATAACATACAACATAATTTCATTATTTCTTACTGAAGTAGACTTAATTTCTCTTTTTCATTTGATGTTATGGCTGGTTCACATTCAAATGAAGCAAGCATCAAAGCTGAAATTCAATAGATGTATACATATACATATTCAAATATTTATCATACCGTCTTCACTAAATGTTGGAGTTGTTACTATATAATTAATAATCGCATCATCTCGTTTAAATGAACACTAAAATAAAGATATTTCATTTTAATAAAACTTCTAAAGTTATTTATCATTATTAATATGGAATGTTCAATGTGATTTCAACTGATTTTTTCTATTATTAATCTTATCTAATAAAGAATACATCATAGAAAATCTGGAACAATGTCTCTTATATAGATCAAATATTTTTTGTTTATATAAATAGATAATAGTTTTTTCTTTCGATATATAAAATAAATTACTTCATAAAAAAGATTTCAATAGGACCTACATTACTCTGTTTACATTGCATAAATTCTTCTAAAATAAATTTTGCCATCGAATAAAATTTCTATAAAAAAAAAATAAGAAAACAGATAGAACTATTTCTTTTATGTTATTTTCTATGTAGATATACCTGTAAATTAATACCACCTTCGGATGTATAATCTTTACTATGTGTTTTTATATAATAAACATCTTGTAAAATAAGACTAGTAAATGGTATAACTATATTATCTATTTTCCATTCATGTCTTTTCGCTTCATCCATAGCTGTTTCAAGTGCACGACGATAATGAGTAAAATTTTTCGTTGCATTTATATATTGTTCAAGTTCTTCAAATCTATCTCGTGGAATTTTTTCCCACTAAATATATTTCAATTGAGAATAATAATAGAATATATATTTTTGTTTTTTAAATAGTCTATATTTACCGTTTTTCTTAATCGTTTGACTGGCTGCATATTTAAACCACCTAAAATTTTGAAAAGGAAAATTAATTTTAGATTTAAAAGAAATTTTTATTGAATATTTTTAAATGATATTGTTATTGTAATTAATTACAAACAAATATTATACAATTCACAGGGTATATATATATATATGACTTTTTATACTATTGGTTAACATTCATAATTAGAAATATAAATAGATGACTTGAAAAATATATGATACCTTTGAGAGTTACAAATATTATATTCTGTTGATTAATGGTTAGATATTCATAAAACTTTAATAAGGTTATTATGACATATGACATATGCTATGGGATACTTAAGCAAAAACATAAGAAAAATTATACTTTCTTCATCAATGAATATTTCTCTTGATTTTGCCTAAAATGATAGGGTATATTTTATCAATTAAATTGATACAGTCATATTTTTCTTGATAAAAATATGTTTCTCGTAAAATGATTTTTTTTTTAGGTTAAAAAGTTTATAGTTCATTTAAAAAACTAGACATAGAACATCCGTCGTGCTTTTAAAGCTTGCTTTCATGCAGAGTTAATATATAAATTATCTATGTACTAGATCTTTCGTGATTTGAGTATTAAAAGTCTAAGCTTTTTCTTATATCTACTTAATAATCACAATATCGCCTGCAAAACTTCCATTATTCGTAGTCGAATCATGATAATCATGAATGGCAATGTACTCATTAAACTTCTTTAAATTAAAAATATAATATTTCATTGTGAATAACAAAAATATTTTTTTACCGATTATTCCAAACATTGAATTAAAATTATGTAAACGTAAACATTCATGAGCAACATCAATAAAATAATTAATAAGTTGTATTCTTAAACGTTTTTGTGTATGTTTAACAATTTCTGTTGTAACAAAAAACGTCAAGCGATTAGACCATTGTATATAAGTTTCAAAAGTAGTTGTTAATTTTCTATCATGAATAATATCTAAAGATTTCGTATTGGTTGATGTTGTTGTTGTTTGATTATGATGAGTTCTACTGGGATGTGCTCGTGCTTCTTCTGAAGCTGATTTCGCAATAAAATATTGTATTAATTCTTCAGCACCAATTGGTTTTAATCTATCCTATGAATAAAAAATAAAATAAAACAAAACACGACAATATTTTATTAGAATAAATAAATACCAGTTCAATATGAGCTAATTGTTGAGCTAATAATATCGATGTTGGACATTCATTGATTATATCAGTCTTACAAAAGAAAAAAAGTTTAAATTTTATATAAGAAAAAATCTTTACATATAATCCCGTTTGTGTAGGACAATGTGCTGCTTTTTTATCTAATTGTCGAATATATTCTTCATATTTTGCTAATGCTTTTAACTTTGAAAGAAAAAAAAACACATTAGTTTTGAAGTTTTTATGTTAGATTTACTTTTGAACGAAGTTTTTCATCAATATGCTTCGTATTATTTTGAAGAGTTGATGTATATGAATTTATTTTTCGTAAAAGTTCTTCGAATTGTGACATCATTTCTGTATTACGAAAATCATATGGAAATGTTTGAGTCCATTGTGATAAAATAGAAAGAAAATTTTTCATTGTTCGAACACCTCGATCCTACAGGAGAAAATTCAAATTACAAGAAAATGAAGAGAAATATTTTCTACATACATAAGTTAAATTTGTTATTGAATTTATTGTTAAATGAGCTAATTTATTTAATAATAAACTCGGTCGCATATGTATTCTTGAACACATAAGCAGTGGATAAATAAATGAATCCTTGAAAAAAAAAGTAATATTTCATTGAATAAGACTTTATAGGAATTATTTACAAACCTTTGGTTTATAAATATCACTAGGCACTAATCGTTGAATAAGTGTATCCATTGTATAATTAGGATAATCAAGTGGTGGATCATTATTATCACTTAATGGTTTCACTAGAGAAGCAGTATGATCAGCAATTGGTTTATGCATTGAAGGCTATGAAAGGAAAAAACAGAATTTTTCTATCGATAGATGTTATCTTATCTTATCTACCTGATGTTTTACGATGGGTTGAAATGAATTATTTGTTGATACGATGATGGAATTTGGTTCTATTTGAAGATTTATTGTTAAAGGTAATGTTTCTTTTGATTGTTTAATTTTTAGTGAAGAAGCAGATGGTTTCGGCTGTGGATATATAGTAGTATTCGAACGAGTTTGTGCATGAATACGATCATAGTATGCTGTTGATGGTGAAATATCATTATAAATATTATGTTTGTCAAAATATGATTGTCGTCGTCGTTGTTGTTGTTGAAGATTGATCAAATTTACATGTCGTTGATTGACTGTATCTGCTTGTTTTTTATTTTGTAAATGAATATCTTCATGGGTGGTACATGGTGAATAAGAATGACGTAGATAATTATTTGTTGTATGTTGTGTAAATGTAGATGAGTAGTTATTGCGATATACGGGAGCATTCTCAGTATAGTATTCAATAGACGGGTCATAACTATATAGACCACCATTCATGATAAACTATGAGAAAAAAACAGAAAAAAAGAAAGAGATAAGATTTTATTTTGTTGGAAATTTATGTTGTTGCTCATTTCTTTAGATAAAAAACAAAGTTCATACAAAGAAAAAAGAGAAAAAAAAATGAAAAACACTCATTTGATTCACGTATTATTGTTTTTTTTTCTGTTATATAAAAAATACATATACAAAAAGAGACATTATGTTAATAAAAAAAAAGATTGGACGGTTTCGTTATTGTGTATTGATGAAAAGCAAACAAAAAGAAAATATATATGTGTCAGTAATGTTTTGAGCGTTTGTCACTGCCGCTTGATGATCTGATATCTCGTCCTCCTGTTCCTCCACCACTTCCTCCTCCTCCTGTACTCGTTCCACCACTTGTTTCTTCTGACCTGTCTGAAGGTACATCATCGATAATATATGATTGTTGTTCAATTGATGAACGATGTGAATTCTTTTTATTCATCATATCATTACTATTGTTTAGTGGTGCAAGTTTCTTTTTATAAAGATGAGTTTTTGATGGTAATATTGATGTTTGCTTCATATTATTAGTAACATCTTCTAAAGTTTTTGGTGATATGGAAGATAATTCATCGGTATAAGATGACGTTGATTTTGCACTACTAATCGGCTTAAGACGACCACTTGGTGGTCGCATATTATTTGGTGGTAAGGATGGATTGGAAAGATATGTATCAGCTTGTTGTTTTGTTCGGAAAAGTTTTTGGCCAGCAACTGTTAAATCAAGTGTAGGAATGGATTCATTTGAACTTGATTTCGAACCAGATTTAAGTCGATTAGTTGCTGATTGATTGCCACTACCTCCTGATCCAAGACGACTCGATGATGGATATGGAAATTCTTTATTATTTGCTGAACGATTTCGTTGTTTTGATCTTGCAGAGGATAATGGTTGATGTTGTTGTTGTTGTTGTTGCTGTTGTTGTTCTTCAAGAAAACGATAGTCATCATATATTGAATGTCGACTGGTATGTTTAGCTTGTTTATGTGGTCGATGACTATTAACATTTGGTTGCTGTTGGTGTTGTTGTTGTTGTTGTAATAATCGATCATCACCAATACGTGATGAAAGACGAGAACTAGGCCTAGAGAATCTTGGTGATGTCGGTCGACCATCGTCATCTTCAAAATCGCTATGTCCAGCATAGTCTTCAAAACCATTTGGTTCATCACCATCTGAATGAGCAGATGTAATAACAACATGATGACGACGATCATGCTTTCGTTGTGATTTTGATGTATTAATAAATGAACTATTTGGTGTAGTCGAACTTTTTCGAGGTTTAATAGGAGGAGCCATAGCGGAACTACTTGCTACTGATGATGGTGGTCGAAAACGTTGCCGATTCATTTCAATATTATCTTCATCATCATTTTCATCAGGTCGATTAGATACGATGTTTGAATTATTCGGATGATTTGTTGTACGATAAGATGGTTCAGTTGATAGAGTAGGTGATGAACGAGGTGGTTGTGGTAATGCTTCTGTGAGAGAACGACGATTATTATGTCGAATAAATTTAGCGTGTCCATTAACTGGTGGTGTTGGTGCTACATCAAGTTCATTTGTTTTCATGTGACTATTACTACTAAAATTACGTGTTGTCAATGATTGACTATCAAAATTATTAGGATATTTATCACGTAGATAAACTTCAAAAACACTTCGACAAAAATAGAGGCCACGATTTTGTGCATAATCAAATGCTGATATACCATGAATATCTACATATATAAATAGGATAAATGAATATAAGAAAAATATAATTTTTATACCTTTAAGATGTGGATCAGCACCATGATCTAATAATTCTTTTAATACACGTGCATGACCATTTTTAGTTGCTAAATGAAGTGCTGTTTGACGATATTTATCACCATCATGTATACGAGACGAATCATTAAGTTGTTCACTCATTTCAAAAATAAGTCGACAAGCAGGAACTGAACCTTGTTCAGCAGCAACATGTAAACATGTTCGCCCGTCACTATCACGTAATTGCATTGTCTCAGATGATAATAATGATTTTAAACATCGTAATGGTTCAGTTTTACGTACACTATGATGAATCCATGTACGACCATCGTCATCTTTTTCGATAGTATTATTCATACATCGTGATAATTCCTAAATAAAGATATTTATTTAAAGAAAAATCTTTAATAGAGAAAAAAAACAAAATCGAACTTGAAAATGTTCATAACGATCAAGATGACATGCCCACATAGCTGAAGTCATACCATCAGCATCTCTTAAATGTATATCAGCATTGTATTCAATTAATATCTTTAAACAATCTGTATTTTCAGCTAAAACTGCCCAATGTAATGGTGACCGTAAATGTACATCTTGTTTAGTAACATCAGCATTATTTTCTAATAAAAGTCGTACGATGTCAATATTACATTGTTGTGTATCATCACCATAACATGCACGATGTAAACATGTTGAACCATCATTAGCTTGAATATTAATATTTGCTGATGGGTTACATTCAAGTAATAAATAACGTAGAATATTGATTTGTTGATATTGTACTGCATAAGTTAATAAATCACGTCCAAATGAATCAACACGATCAATTAACTCAGGTTCAGAATTTAATAATTCTTTAACATAACGCAGATCACCTTCACGTACAGCAACAATAATTGGTGATAAATTAACAAAATTATTTAATGAATGTTTTGGTATTGTTTGTTTAACTTTATTTGATTCAACATCTATCCACGGCCATTCAAATTTATCGGGTGCTTCACGGAAGGGTGTTAATGGACTTAAACCACGTTCTATAGTCCATTGTAATGGTTTTTGTTCTTTATCACGTTTTTGTAATATTAAATAATATTGTTGAAGGAAATGAAGACCATGTAATAGTGTATCACGTAAACGTGAACTTGTTTCTTCATCAGGTAGTTTAAGTAAAAATTCGAGTATAATTGATGATGTCTTTTGAAAATCTTTACGTTTTATCGCCATTATATAAATACATATGAAAATTTATTTTCTATACAATACCTACATCTGAAACATAAACATACATACTTATCAACGAAGAAACAAATAGCAACCTGAGCAAACAATCACATTGATGATTAGAAAAAAAAGGAGAGTATCGAAAAAAGAAAAAAAAAGAATAAAGTTGAACTATAAATTTCTGATTCGTATCATTTATATTTATATTTTACTTTTTCAATCAAGTAAAAGAGTGAACTATACTTGGAATTATAACGAAATAAAATTTCTTTTCTTCTTTTGATTTACATGTCACCTGACTGTAGAGTATGTAGAATGTAAGCATAAACTTCATATGTATTCTATTCTTTGATGTCATCGTCAAGTATATAAAATATATGAGAAGAGTAACACTTATTTTAATGTGGTATATGCGTATGAGTGTTGGTATTTTAAAGATGTATTAAGGATATATATTCTGATTAAAAACAAAAGACGAAAGACAGAATGAAAACGAGATATGCACACAAACGATCATTGAGATTTTAAAGTTAATCGACAGAACATTGAGATGAGGTAGAACGTGCATACCGACAGCCGTGGTTGGCATGTGAGCAGAACGAGAGAAAAACAACAAAGTTGAAATACGAAACTTTTTTTTTTCTTTTTTTTTCTCTTCTGTCTCATTTTTTCACACACACTCATTTGAGTGTTGTCACAATACAGGAGGCCGCCCTACTTTACAATTTACAACCTGCTGATTCAATACGGTCGAATGAAATATATAGAGAAAAAGAAGAAGTTGAAGAAGAAAGAGAAGAAAAAAACTCGAGAACAATATAATACACTGCCCAATTCCCTGTTTGATGGAAAAAAAGCCATGATGAAAATATTTATTCATATAATCAAAAGAAGAAAAAAAATTGACAAATAAATTTAAAAATAAGATTTTTTTTGCGCATATCATAATTATTGAGAGTTGTTTGTTTACCTATGACACTAGCTAATGCAAAAATTCTAATGTAACATCAATCTATTAATAAAAAAAAAATATTTTTTTAATAAAAGCTGAATTAGATTTTCAAGGTATTAATATTTTGCCTGTTGAATGATTCTGATTATGTAAGTAGAGATTTTTTTCAAGAAACTAATTCTACTACATCGATATTTTATCATAGATTTCATTTCAAAATATTCTACGTTTGTCTTTTATTCATTAAAATTTTACGATATCTAAATGTTCATTCATTTACAAATTACTCACATGAGAAGTTTTGTTTTTTGTTCCCAGTATTTTCTTTTTAAAATTATTTAATAACATTAAAAAAAACATAATTGTGTATCTGTCAAATATGAATTATTCACTACAGAGAATGACAGTTTCTAGTTGAATGGTGTGCATCAAAAGAATCAAAATTTTCTTTTAAAGAATATTTAATATCTATGAACTGACAGGAAAGAATCTGACAACTACCAGTGCTAAGTTTACTGCAGAGAGAAAAAAAATCGGCTTTATTCATCAAAAAGATTATATTATTATATAACAAATTTTTTTTTCCGTGATAGTTAAACTAGTAAATGAAAGATGTTACATTATCCTATATATCCTAGACAAACTTCTCAACTATTGAATATATTATTGTTAAATTTCATATTTTACAACGAAACAAAGCAAGAAGATCATTTTATTCTTCATAAGTGTCGTATTTTTAAAAATTCATTACTATAAATAAAATCTTACTCATGATGAAATGTAAACTATATTCGGATGTCTCATAATACTTATCGGTAGCTTTTCTTTTATATATATATGATATACAATGGAAATTTAATAATTCATAGAAAAAAACTAATAATTATTTAGATTTAATTAATTATCTCAAATATATCAAAACTTGAAAATACATTGAAGTGTCACTATTTCTCTCTATAGCTTTCATAATGTTATATGAAACCACAAATATATATATATCAATTAAAGATATGACATTCATTTACATACGTCAATTTATTAATTAATATTCTATTGAATACTGACGATGTCGATAAGTAATGTATCACTAGACTTAATCTTTATAGTATAAAATAATACTCAAATCATATATCGACTTCGATTGACCTTGAAAATGTTGTTAAAACTTCCGTAACTATTATTCTAAAAGAAATGCAATGAAATGATTCTAATAAAATATAAAAAATTCTTTTGGAAATAAAATTAAGAAAAACTATTAATCATATGTCGCGTCTTACATATAGATAAATATCTGGAAATCAATTATATTAAATATTAAATTACATTTAAAAATAGATGTGAAATATGTTTTGAGTTTTATAAGCTAATAGAACTAACTTTAGTTTATTTTATATAATATTTTAGTAACATAATTTAAATTTAACAACAAAATCTTTTAAATTTTTAATCAAAAATATAAATATGTCAATTTATAGATTTTATTCAAATTTAAAAATGAATTTCTGATGATTCACTAACGACAACAAACGACCTCTAGACGAATTGATGTGATAAAATTCAATGAGAAATCTTAATAAAAAAAGGTGTTCATAAGACAATCGAAAATAAGAATGGTTTATGTGTATATAGAGAAACATTTATTTGGATAATAAGAGATATACGAATTTGATAAACTTTTGTCTTACAAAAAATTTAGACAAGAAGAATTGTCAATATTAAGCTGTGAATAACTTCATCATCCAACTCCATTTGTTGAAAGAAAAAAAGATCAATAAAATGACAGTCCAAATAATAGTTATCATCGTAATAGTTTTAAATTATAATTCCCAATACCATGCGAGTGCCATAGTCAGTGCAATTGTTTTCATACTAATTGTAAAAATGAACAGCATTTGACATATTTTAATAATTTCTAAATTATTGAAATAGATAAATATAAAAAAAAGGATTGATATTCTTTCACTTACTTGTTGTATGCTGTTGTTATTCATTCAATTGAGCATTTACTATATTATGTAGATTTTGACTCTAAAATAAATAGAAAAAAAGTGTCGTTCGTGTTCTAGTCTTCTTAAACTAGGCCCAAGTTCACTTAGAAAATTGCGTGTATCTTGTTGTATTCGTTTGAATCTACCAAGTTCGTCTTCTAATTTTTTTAATGTTGTTTTGTTTACCATACAGACAAAAAACGATCCAGGTCGAATAATGCGGTCTGAAAATGGATGTGAGTCTGGTTCTGAGTATTAAGTGAATACAGTATCCACACCCACCCTCAAATCTACTTAACAACTATGGCATTTGTTTAATTCACAAAAATTTATTAAGATATATGTAAAATTACATTATTCCTATTCAATTAGAAACAAAAAATAGAACTACACATATATATGATTGTAGAACGTCAAAAATTTTTTAATATATTTAAATAAAGTATTTCTTTTGTTGTTGTTGTACAATCATATTTTAATGATCATTCATAATTGTATTTGTTGTAGTTGAAGATTTTGGAATAATCTTTTCCATCATCTAATTCCTTTTAATAAAACAATTTATTTTAATTTTAATATAATTCTCATGCCTTACTTAATTATTTTAATTCAATTTTTTTAAATAGCTAGTAAATATGAGCCATATTATAATAATTATCCACAATGTAGTAAGACCATATATTATTGTTTTCAACTTAACTTCGAAAAACGATACAAGTATCATCATAATAGAAAACATCATAACAGTTGTAATTAAATTTGAGGGCAAGTTAATAAATCCTAAATTATTAAAATAGATAATTATAAAAAAAAGATTGATGTTCTTTCACCTACTTGTTGTATGTAGTTGCTGGTGTGGATCAACTTCCACGCCATTTTCGTGTTGCTGTAGGTTCAATCCAGCGGCAACATCAAGTAAGTTTCGACTCTAAAATAAATAGAAAAAAATATCGTTCGTGTTCTAGTCTTCTTAAACGAGTTTCAAATTCATTTACAAAACTGCGTGTACCTTGTTGCACTCGTTTGAATCCGCCAAGTTCAACTTCTAATCTTTTTAATATTGTTTTGTTTCCCATACAGATAAAAAACGCTCCAGGTCGAATAATGCGGCTCGAAAATGGATGTGGGTCTGGTTCTGAGTGTTAAGTAAATACAATATCTGCACCCACGCCCACCACACCCACCCTCAATGACCATGACTGAAACAACCTTTAGTGAGAAAATCTAAGCCATTAAATACGTGATCATTAGTATTGTGACTAATGTTGTAAATGAATCAATAGATCAATTCTAAAATAAATGGTAAAAAGTATCGACCGTGTTCTATTCTTCTGAAACTAGTTTCGAATTAAGATACATAGTTGCATGTATCTTTTGTGATGCGTCGCGACGTACTAAATTCTGCTTGAATTTGTTTTATTATTGATTTTTCTTGATTTTCCATAATGACTTTTAACTAGAAAAAAAATATGCAGTTTATTAAAATGTCTTACCTTTTATAGCTATAGTATGTATCATGCGCTCTTTGTCTTTCTATATAATATCGGATATTATCGACGAATACGTTTTGTTCATTCACTTCTTTTCAGACAAACAAACGTATCTAAACATATATGCATGTCATCATACTGACTGATATAATATGATTACGATACACACGATGATAGAACTAAAAGATCAGTTAATCTATTATTAAAACGAATAGATCAAGGGTGTGGATACTGTATTCAGCTAGCACTCAAATCCATACCTACCCTTTCTCTGTAGGTTTTTAACTGTTTTCGAAGATAAATGAATGTAGAAAATTAAAACATGTGAAGTTTTCTGAAATGAAAATTGACAAAATGTTGGTCTTTGTTATGTAATATTTGTTTTATTCTGTTTCTTGTTATTGGATAATTACTATTACATAATTCATTTCGTTCGTTATTTGGTTTTATTTGTCGTATTAACACGTTTTTTGTTGGATAAATAGCAAAATTTGATGAATGCGTATTATCCTTCTGTGAATTATTATCATTGATTAAATCGTTACATTGACTATTCAATAATGTAGCATTCGTATTATTTACGGAGTCATTATTATTGATGAATTCATTAAAATCATATTTTTGTTTATCTGTAATTACACTTTGTTTTACTTTACCTTTTTCCTCATTGTGTTGATACTTATTATTTATTGATTATGGGTGAGGGTGTGGGTATAAGCGTGGATGCTGTATTTACTCAACACCCAGATCTAGACCCAGACGCACACCCTCAAGAAAATTTTTTATCCAATTAAATTTTTGTCTATAAATATATTCAATGTTTATGATTTTCCTAAGCGATGGTTTTCTTGAATAAACTCAATCGTATTGTATTAAGTCACTTGGATACAATATTTTACAAGAACTTCACCATTCACATAAACAACGAATCTTACTATAAATAAAACTCTCGATAAGTATCGAAGATCTTTAATAAAAAACTTATGAAGTATAAGGAAAAATATTTATTTATCTATTGTAATTAAATAAGACAAAAAAACTAAATTTTTTTTTAAAAAATGAAAAGGCATTTGAACATTGAACACAAATCTATGAATGACTACAAGATTATAGTAAAATACATAATGGTTGAATGTTTTTTTTGAAATACACTTCATTATGCGTTAAATCCATGTCAGTCGAAACTAACAGAAAGTAAACTGTCGCTAATTTGATCATTATTAAATTTTATTTCTTTTCTTCAGTTTTTGGTGGTAATTTAACTTCATGATTTTCATTGAGTGGTTTACCATCAAAAAAGTCAAGTAAACTTTGTATGGTTGATTCCGCAATATTTTTCAATGCTTCTTCAGTAAGAAATGCTTGATGAGATGTAACAATTGTATTTGGCATGGATATTAAACGTGCTAATGTATCATCGTCCATTACCTAATAGAACATAAATGATTTTTATCAAATGTCATAAAAAGTATATGTATATATATATATATCATACTTGTTGACTAAAATCATTAAAGAAATATTTTTTTTCATTTTCATATACATCAAGTGCAGCTCCTCGTAATTTTCCTTTTTTAAGGCACTCAACAAGAGCATTCGCATCAACTAAACCTCCACGACTTGTATTAATTAACATTGCACCATGTTTCATTTTATCTAATGCTTCTTTATTAATAATATGATAAGTTGATTCAAGTAATGGTGCGTAGAGTGAAACTAAAAGAAAAATAATATTTAGAAAAAAAATTCAATATTAAAATATATATTTATTTTTAATTACCAACATCACTTTCTCGAAGTAATTCATCCATTGTTGTATATAAAAAACCTTTTTCTTTTGCTACTTTTTCATTAGGATAAACATCATAAGCTAATACTTTACAACCAAAACCCAAAAATATATTAATAGCACACATTCCAATACCACCTGTTCCAATAATTCCAACAGTTTTACCAAAAAGATCTATACCAACTAAACCATCCAAATTAAAATTATGTTGTTTTGTTCGAAAAAAGGCATGATGCATATTACGATTAAGTGATAATAAAAGAGCAACTGAATGTTCAGCAACAGCATAAGGCGAATATCGTGGTACACGACAAACTTTGATATCATATTTTTCAGCTGTTTCTAAATGAACATTATTAAATCCTGCACTTCTTAAAGCAATAATTTTGATTGTATTGCATTTTTTATGTAATTCTTCTATAACATTTTCACTAACAACATCATTGACAAATACACAAATAGCATCATAGTCTTTTGCTTCTTCAACTGTTTCTTCACTTAATTTACTTTCGAGAAATGTAAAACGAAGTTTATCTTGACCATTTAAATTTTTTAAGGCTGATTTAAATGTTTTTTCATCATATGATTTTGAATCAAAGAAAATAACTTTTCGTTGTGTCATTTAGTTCGTCTAAAACAATGTATAAAAATAACAGAATATTAATATAATGATTTTATTTTACTTACAATTGAACTATGTTACGTAGATGTGATTTTTTCTTGTTGAATTCTATGTGTTGATGACGCACAGTACCTTCTCTCTTTTTCTTTCTTCTGGAGAAAATATAGCCTAGTTGTAGTAACTATGTGAAAGAAATGGGCGACGACGAAAATGTTGCCACCATGTATAAAAACAGAAGAAAGAGGATGGTGAAAAAAAATGTTGTTCTGGCCGAGAGAAAAAAGAGAAAAAAATGTACTTGAGGGGCACATGAAGGAAGAACGATGCCTTTCATAACGATAATCCAAGTACAGACAAAGATTTCGATGTTGGGTACATTGACATGTTCGTTATTAATAGATCTAGTTTTAAACAACAACAGTATTTTCTTCTATATAAGAAAATTCTGGTAATAACATTCTCCAAAAAAATACAGATATTTTCTTTATTATACTGAACATTTCTCCGGATAAAATAGGATTTATTATCTCTGACTTTTAAAGGAAAAATTAATAATTATTTGTGTGCACGATACTTTCATATGATCATCTACATAGTCAAAAAAGAAATAGAAAATGGTATAATATAATTAAAGTAATACAAAGTTCTTTTGATATCAATCTCTATCTTTCATCACCACAAACAATTCAATTATCTTTATTATTAACAATTGTTTTTAACAAGTATTATTCTAATCGATAAGTTGACAAAATAAAACCATAGAAATCATTAGTTTATCAAAAATTCTATAATGAAATTAAACGTTTATTTATCATAAATTTTCTTGTCGAAGCAGACAAATAAATAGCAATCAAAAGTATTACAGATAATCATTCAGATTTTGACAAATAAGATCATGTGAAAAATCAATATTCAAATTAACTTTCACACTTCTGTTTTTTTCTTTCTGGAAAATATAATATTTTATTATTAAATTTTTTTAAACTATAAACATCTGTTTAAAAGATATTTACATTACGAAAAAATACAGGATAAACAGAAAAGTTATTTTTTGTTTTATTAAATACATTACTAACTATATAATAATTCTATATTATTATTTATAAATATAATTGGTTTGAGATTTATAATGAAAAAATATCCTTAATTAAACTATCATTCAACTTTTGATGTATTCGTTTGTGATCCATTGAAGAAATCAAGTAAACTTTGAACAATTGACTCTGCAATATTTTTCAATGCTTCTTCAGTAAGAAATGCTTGATGAGATGTAACAATTGTATTTGGCATTGATATTAAACGTGCTAATGTATCATCTTCCATTACCTAATACAAATAAAAATGATGTTTTCAAAAAGTTTATAGGTAAATATTAAAGTGCTTCATACTCGTTGACTAAAATCATTATAAAAATATTTATCTTCAAATTCATATACATCAAGTGCAGCTCCTCGTAATTTTCCTGCTTTAAGACAATTAACAAGGGCATTAGCATCAACTAATGGACCACGACTTGTATTAATTAACATTGCACCATGTTTCATTTTATCTAATGCTTCTTTATTAATCAAATGATAGGTTGATTCATGCATGGGTGCATGTAGTGAGACTAAAGATTTAAAATTTATTTAACATATAATGAAAGTTAATATATCTTTTCTTACCAATATCACTTTCTCGAAGTAATTCATCCATTGAAACATATTGAAATCCTTGTTCTTTAGCAATTGTATCATCAGGTTTAATATCATAAGCTAATACTTTACAGCCAAAACCTAAAAAGATCTTAACTGCACATAGTCCAACACTGCCTATTCCAATAATTCCAACAGTTTTACCAAAAAGATCTATACCAACTAAACCATCCAAAGTAAAATTGTGTAATTTTGTTCGAAAGTAAGCACGATGCATATTACGATTGAGTGATAATAAAAGAGCAAGCGAATGTTCAGCAACAGCATGTGGTGAATAACTTGGTACACGACATACTTGAAGACCATATTGTTTTACTATATTAACAGACGAGCCACTATAACCAGCACTTCGTAAAGCAATTATTTTAACTGTTTCACAAAGTTTATGTATTTTATCCATGACATTTGAATTACGAGCATCACTATTAACTAAACATAATCCATCATAACCTTGAGCTTCAATAATAGTTTCTTCATTTAATTTACTTTCAAGAAATGTAAAATGAAGTTTATCTTGAGCATTTAAAGTTTTTAAAGCTGATTTAAATGTTTTTTCATCATAAGATTTTGAATCAAAGAAAAGAATTTTACGTTGAGTCATTTGTTTTCTGAATAATGATAGAAACAAAGATTTATGAGAGAATGCTACCGAATATAATCGAAACTTACATTGGATAAAACTGAAACAAACCGAGAATGTTATTATCGTCGCTAGTTGTTCTGTGCTAAAAAAATAAGATAGTAGATTCTTTTACTTTTCTATTGGAGAAATAGAAACAAGTTGTGGTAACTATGTGTGGAATATATGATCAACAGCGAGAGTATTATTCCAACGGGTAAGACAGAAGAGAACGAGCAAAAGTTGTAAAGAGAAAATGATTCACATGGCAGAAGAAAAAGCAAAAATACAATCAAAAAATCAATGAAAGAACTAATAAAACTATATTTTTCTACAGCCATGATCTTGGCGTCGAGCAAAAGAAAGAGAAAAAAAACCTACTTGAGAAATAGAATGTACGTCTCGTGTATGAATCAGACGCCCCAAGTCTGGGTACACATGAACCTTTGCAATGTTTATTTCTGTCAGATAAATATATTGACGTCAATGTAAACCATCTACTATTCATTATAATTAGTCAAGGACATGTACATAGAATTAGTTTGTTTTACATTATAAAAAAAAGCTTAACTATGAAGATTTATTAGTTATAATTAATTATATTTTTTATGTTTAAATGTAATGCTTCTATTTAATATTATCTATATTAATACATTAGTTGTTTCGTTTAAGATGAGAAATATTATTTTATAAGAAGTTCGTTTTATTTGTGTTAATGCATACAATTAGACGAAAGCCCAAAATCATTCAAACAAAATAGTAACAAACACAAAATATAAGAAATAAATAGATTAAGAAAATAAAGGCATTGAGTAATAAGTTAAATTTTTTAGGAAGAAAAAGATTATTATAAAATATATGATTAAAAATAAGATCTAAGTTTGATTTGAAATTGAAATACATTTATTTGAAGAAGAAAAAAGAAACTCATCACAAGACGAGATGATTATCGGAAGAAAACGAGTTTTATTATTTTATCAATAAAATATCACATCAATTAATCTTTTCTATTTATGAATATTGAGTATGTCGAAGTGCTGGTGTTACAGTACTGGGTCCTATTGATCGAAATCTATTAAAAAATAAACATAATGAAATTTATTCGTATATCTATTGTTAAATTTACCGTTTTTGTTTTTGACCAATACATTTCGGTGAATCGACTGGTATTTGACGATTAGGAATTGTATTAAATCGACCAGACATAACTGTAATTGGTCGAGAACGAACACAATAATTTTCACTTTGAATTTCAAGCCAAACAATATTTTTGCCATTGTTTAAACCATTAATTGTTCCTTGATGTGTACCCGCATCATATTCACCATGACAACGTACAGCATGTGTTAAAGCATTTTCCGAATATAACTATCAAATAAAAAGAATATAATCTTTAGTATATAGAAACAAAAGAACACTATTCTAATAAATATTTCTATTGAAATATCTGTTGATTTTCTCAAAAGTTGATCTCATTTTTCTATATGTTGTAATCTTTTCATACTTTATATCCAATAATTTTTTCCATTTCATCTTCTAGTTGTGGATGTTCCCAAGCCACTGTAATAGTTCCTGTTTGTCCATCATCGATACGTTTAAATGAACCTGGTTTAATTCCTGGCCATGCAAATTGTACAGCACGTGACATTGGACTAAGAATATTTTTGTCATTAGTTAATGTTTGTACATGTACTGTATAAGTATCACATGGTATGCCATTTGTTAATGTATATGTTAATTGTTCACGTGAAAGAATTGCTGCTAAACGATTATTGACATAAATTTTATAACCCTCAACTGTAACGCCACCATAACTTGGTGCAGGACGCCATTCAAGTTTAACATGACTGTTTGTACGTTCGCTGAATAAAAAAGTTTTTTTATTTGATATGTTTCTTAATCACTTTTAAAAAAAGAATTATTACCTAATAGCAACAATTGGTGCATTTGGTGGTGCATTCATTTGAACAGTACTCTTATCTGATGTATATAAAACTCCACCATTTTTATCAACAGCCATAACTATAATTCCATAAGTAAAACCTGGTCGTAGACCACGTAAAACCTAAATAAAAAAAGAATTTTTCATTTTTATCAATATTTATTTTCAACTTACAGCATGTCGATTTCGTGTTGATACTTTCATTGCTTGTATATCTCCATTATTTAAACATGTATAATGTATATAATAAGCACGTATTGTTGGTGTGTGTAAAAATGATGTCCAGTCAAGATGAAGTTTATCTTCATTAACTGGTTCAATTTGTAATGGTATTATACGTGCTATATTACTATCAAATGATGTTGGACCTCCATCATCATTATTATAATATACTG
Organism: Adineta steineri; assembly: GCA_905250115.1. NCBI lineage: Eukaryota > Metazoa > Rotifera > Eurotatoria > Adinetida > Adinetidae > Adineta > Adineta steineri. The sequence goes on along the minus strand of CAJNOI010000002.1, from coordinate 1,723,627 downwards.
TTGGAACAAGATCGGTTGTTGGTGTTGTTATAACAGATAATGTTTGAGACATAGCTGAATGAGGACGTTGAGAATTATTTGTTACAGCACATACATTAACCTGATATGTACGATTAATATGTGAAGCAATTTCAAAGCGTCGTAAATTAACTGCCATCATATCACCTGATTTTTTACCAGCAATAAATAATTGATAACCAATAACAGGTATTCCATATGATTTTGGTTCTGACCATTCAACAGTAAAACTTGTATTAGATGTTTTAACAAGCCATAGTTTTGGCGCATCGGGTGCACCTGGTACTGGTATTGCTAATGGTATATATTCTTGTCTTTTACCATCATTAGTAACAATAATAATATTAATAACATAATAATGTTTTTCATCAGCTGATTCTAAAGAAAATATATATATATTAAATTTATTATTGATCGAAATAAAAACTTGAACGAACCTATAGTACACGATGTTTCATTACTAGGTACTATTTTTTCTTGAATACGTAAATCTTTTGATGAACGCCATTGAATAATAAAATGTGAAATTTTTTCTGGATCTGATACTTCCCATGTAACATTTATTTTTCCTAATGATGTAACTTCATTTCGTCGATTGTTTATAATTTCATTTGAATCATTATAATTAAATTCAAAATCAGCTTGAAATGAATCAAGAAGATCTAAATATAAATTATAAGAAAAACAATCAATTTGTTTTTCAAGAAATTTTACCTTCATTTTTTAACATTTGTATAGATAATATTTCTGATGGTGTTTCATCTGGTTTTCTAGCATTTTCTTTATCATCATTCGTCTTTAAAAATAAATAAAAGAATTTTTTTTAAATTTTAATAAGATATTTGTTGTTTAGTTTACCGTATTATCCATATATTCATTTTGAACCATAGTTTGTGCTATTAATTGAACGTTATATTTTTCACCTAATTTACAATCAGTCAATGTACATCGACATTGATCTTTATCTATTGTATTATGTTTAAGCTTATTAATATCAATTCTATATCCAACTAATTGACAATGTACTTTAAGTTGTTCATTATTTTTTTCTGGATGATCAATTGTATCAAACGTATTTGGTTTATTCCATGCTAAATCAACGGTTTCTTTTGTATAACCAGTTAAATAAATTTCTGGTCGTTCACATGTTGGTGGTGTATGAAAACGTACTGATGCTGATTTATTTGTTGTTAAAGAAATTTCTTTTCGACTAGTTTCATCATCACTTTCTTCGAGATTGATTTTCACACTAAAAATTGAATCAAGTGAGATTTTATATAAACCCGATGGCAGTGGTCCAGGTATTTCTGCCTTTGTAATATTTCGATCAAGTTCTAAATTATGTTCTTCACCACCACGTTCTAATTGCCAACGAAGTATTTGACGATTAAGTTCTGTTGAACCATAAGCTTTACCTAAAATCCATTCAAGTTTTATTGATTCAATAGTTGCTTGACGAATTTTTATTTCATTTGATGGTTCACAACCACTTGTTTGAAAAGGTATACTTTTATTGGGTAACCATTCTGATTGTTTTAATTTTTTAGGTAATTGTGAAGTATCACGACAACGATTTTCATTTAAATATTCTTCTGTTATACCATATATAGTTACATTATATTCTGTACGTTCAATTAAATTTGTTAGAATAAATTCAGTTGAATCTGGTGTTATGTCCATTGACGTTTCTCTTGCTTTTGTTTCAGAAGAAACTGGTTCACATTGAACACGTAATATTTTTATTTCAGCATTATGTTCAATAAATGGATCAAAACCAATACGAACACCAGTATTTGTACAAGCTATAATATGAAGATTCGATGGTGGATCAGGTGGTGCACCAGTTACGAATGTTAACTCTTGTGATACTGATGTAACAGTATATGAATCTGGAAAAGTATAAAAAAGAATGAAATGATTTTATTTGTAAAGAAAAGAAAATACTAGAATAGAATACCTTTTGTTGTTGGATGCTGTCGTTTTTTGCATGCTTCTAATTGAAGTTCATAAGTTGTATTAGGTTGAAGATCTTTCAGTCGTACACTAGTTTGGTCGTCTATAAAGAAAAACAAACAAAAGGTTTTATTTTTAATATATTATTAAATAAAGTTAAAAATTATTTTACTTTTTATTGGCATAATCATAGGTTTATCACGTGTTAAATCTTTATTATTCCATATAGACATTTTGTAACTATCTGGTTTTGAATTTGAATTTGTTGATTCATCAGCTGAATGAAAAAGAAAATCATTAGATGAATGAATTACATATGTATGAATTTACCTGGAGACCAGCAAACAAAAGCTGAACGTCCTGATATTTGTTCGACCCATAAATCTTTTGGAAGTTGAACTAAACCTGCAAATTCAACATCAAGTTTTTCACCTGGTAAATAATGACCATGACGATCAGGATCATATTCTATAATAAATAAAAGAAATAGATTAATAATTTAATATGGAAATGACACAATTTAACCTTCTCCTTTTCGAAATAAAGTACCACCTGGTTGATCAGTAATTGGTACAACTTGAAATGCATATCGACCACCTAATTCTAAATCTTTAATAGAAGCTCGTCGTTGATCAAGTGGTATAGATTTTCCAATAGAACGACCATTTTTCAATATTTGATATCCCTAGAAGAAAATATTGTTTATATCTGCAAAAATAAAATGCAATAACATACAGTTAATTTGACATCTCCATGTTCGGTAGGTGCATCCCAAGCAATATCAATACCATTTTTATACATACGTTCAACTCTTGGTGTTGTACCTTTTGGTGGTGCAGCACATTTTAATGTAAGTTCATTTGATGCATTTGATTCTACATCACATTGATAAATATTTCCATCGAGTTTCTTTTGTCCAAGTAAAGATTTAACATAGATCGTATATGTTTTATCCGCTTGTAATTTAATAAAATCATATTTAAATGATTGCCGTCCATTAGTATCAATTTCACCATGAAGTTTTCCATCAAGAAAAATTTTAAATGAAGTTATTTCATCTTGATCTTGATTATCTAATTTCCATTTAATTCGAATTGAAAATGGTTTTTCAGCCGGAATTGCTTGGATAGTTGGTGGTTGAGGACGTTTTGCACATACAATACGTATAGGTTCAGATATTTTCTCATCAACAAAATCAGGATGAGTTGTAACTGATACTTGAATTTCATTTGTTGTACCTATAACAAATAATGTTATTGTTTTTATTTTATTTATTTCTAAAGATATATACCTGGTTTAAGATTACGTAATTCATATTCATGTTGATCTGGTGGAAGAATTTCAGTTGGTTTAGAATTAAGAATCATACGATAACCTTTAATTAATGTTTGATCAACAGAATCATCAAGTTTCCATGATAAATAAGCTGTTTGTAAGCCAATACGTGTTACTTGTAATAATGGTCGTGTTAATAATTCAATTAATGGATCAATTCTTGTTGTTTTTATTTCATTAGATTTTGTTACAAGATATTTCGTATCGTTTAATCCTTGAACATGATATAAAGCTCGAACAAAAACTCTATAAAATAGAAATATAATAATTTTTATTTATTTGTTTATTCTTCTAATTCACTTACACATATTCTTCTTGATCCGAAATGCCTGTTATTTCCAATGGAACATGGGATAAATTCCAAATATGTTCGGTATAACCATTTTGTTGTGAACTAATTATAATAAAATAGATATGACAAAAAAGAAAAGAAATTAAATTACCTTTCATCGCTTGTTATTTTATCTGAAAAATCTTTACCACGAATATGAACTTCATACATAGCAACATATACATCTGCTGGTATTGGTCGATCTAAATACCAAGTTGCACGAATTGATGTTGGACTTATTGTTTGCACATTTAGTTTTGGTATAGGAAGATCATTTTGTTCAACAACTTTCTAGAATTGATATAATACATATTTTATAAATTAAGATAAGAATAAGAATTTCTTTACATGAATAAAAGTATCTGATGGTTCTTTTTTCTGTTGTGGTTGAGATTTTAAGCCAGTAGATAAAACATTGATATTCTATATTGATAAAAAGAAAGATTAGAATAGACAAATGATAGTTATTGTATGGATAACATACAAGAATATTTGATTTTAATATTTCTTCATTTTTATCTTTTAATATAACTTCCAAATAACATTCATGTTTTCCTGATGAAAGATTTACTTGAACTTTCGGTTCATCTTGTGGTGATATCAATCCTCCATATGGATTTTTATCAACAATTATCTAACAAAAATCAATATTTAAATTAAAAACTATTCATTATTCTAATCTTACTCGATAGTTTTCAGTACGATCAGTATTTGCTTGAGGTTGTTTTTTCCAATATAACGTAATACCATATGCATTATTTTTAGATGAAATTACCGGTATAAGATGTTGAAAAGGATTTGTCTATAAGAAAAAAAAGTGCGTCTAAGTGTTCTTTTTGTCTTTCTTTTAAATCAATTACATACAATTGGTATATTTTCTGCCTTTCGATTTTGTTCTACACGTCGTGCTTCAAAATTGTTAAGTTGAATAGCTAGAAGAAATAAATTATGTATTGAAATTTATTTTTTAAAACACTAAATTAGAATCTATAATTTTTCTTTCTATTATTAGTATGCGTATACAAATTGATTAGATGCAAAAAATGTTGTAAACTAAAAGTTTATAAATAAAAAGTAAGAAGCTTATAAAAATTATGAAGTGTCATTAGCCATTGTATTTTCATTTTGGTTAGAATTTTTAGATAATTTAGATGAACGTTGTTGAGGTTTTGGTGGACGTTTATCCGTATATGGATCATGAGATGATTTTTGTGAAACAGGTTGGTCATGAGATGATTTTGATGATCGTTGTGATAGTGGTTGATCATGATTGTCAGGCAATGATGTTTGTAAATGTATAGGATTAGATTTTGAGCGATTTTCAATAGATTCTGTTAATTGTGCAAGAATTATTTGTGCTCGACGTTTAGAATCATCGGACAATGATGTTTGTGAACGTGGACGATTGGGTGTCGAACGATTTTCAATAGATTGTGTTAATTGTTCGAGAAGGGTTTGTGCTCGTTTTTTAGATTCTTTGGATAATATAAAATTTGAATCGTTTTGTTCTTGTTGTTTGCTCTTCTGCTTTCGTGTTTTTGGTATAGGCTTTGTTGTATTTTCATCATGTTCCGTTTGTGTTATTGATGTATCATCGGTGATGAGTGATGATGATGATGATGATTGTTGTTTTTTTTTTTAGATTATTAGTTTTGTGATCATCATTTTTATCAGTTTTCTGAGGAATACTTTCACTCGTGCTTAATGTTGTATTGTTCGTATTAAGTAAATGGACACTTGGTCGTGAAGAGGCTGTAGGAGAAAGAGGAGAAGAAGGAGAAGAAGAACTTTGGGCAGATAATTTTGGAGAAGATAACCGATCCGAACTCTCTAGAAAATGGACAAAAGAAAATTTTTTTAGTTTGTAGTCGTATCGATGTTTTTAAGTTTTACTACTTTATTCCTGCAAGCCTCTTCACCGGTGTGCATAAGTAAATTATACGAAAAACTATAAGTGAATGAATATAGCCTTACAAAATTTTTGAAAAATGTATGAAATGAATGACATTCTGCTTGAAAAAGATTTTAGACTAAATTCAATAATCAGAAATTTGTAGAAAGATCGAAAGATTTCTTTAATCAAATTTTATAAAACCCGTAAAATTAATAATTAATTTGTATTAACAAGATAAATAATCTATCATATATGACCAACGAGAAAAGTGCTGGTACCCAACACATAGGCAACAACAAATGCTCAAAAAGTATCAAACAGGTGCCTGGTACCAGCACTTATCCGTTATATATTATTCTTTTAACGGTTAACAAGCTTCCTAGATACAACAGAGTTTTTTTTTTATTTTCAATTTGTTTATAGATATTTCAATTAGATTAGTGTCTAGTTATTCATTAAAGTAGATAATAAAATCCATTAATTGTTTTAAAAACCTTCAAAAACTTATGAATACTATATAAAACTGTAAACATACCTTCAACATGTGCATCAGCTGGTGATGTATCACTATTAATTTTGATATAAGGAACATAGCCATCTTTTGATGGATTATGTACTGTCATTTCTAATGGTGTCGTAACACTTATGGTATTCGATTTACGAATAGTGTTACTGTCTAAAAATAAACGTCAAAAATATGTATACTTCTTTTTTTTACTTATATTTAACCTACCTTTAATTTTCGCCTCAACATATAATGGATACGTTTTATTTTGTTGCACACCATAAAATTGAATGCCATAAAAGTCATTAAAATTTTTTTCAGTCAACTTAAATATCATAGATAAAAATATAGTTAATAATAATAAATAAACTTACAATTTTTCTTTCAGTGTCATCAACGTAAACAATATATTCGCTAACATTATCTTTAATATGTGCCCATTGAATAACTAATACATTAGGATCATTTGATACAGCTAAACTAATTAAAGGACCACCATTTGAAATTTCTCGTTTAATTTCAAAGGCCTATATAATAAAGAATGGTTCTTATATTTATGACGAAATATTATATTATACTCGTTTATTTGATGTTATAGGTGCACCATGAACAACACCAGTTTTTGGATGAGCAGTAACATAAATTTCATATTGCTCTCCAGCAGCGAAACCATCTGCTGAAAATTGAAGATTTGTTGGTGCTATATGTGTTTTTTGTGCAATATCATTAATACATAATTCAAAATAATCAATAGAATTTATAGCATTAGCGGGTTCAATATTGATTTTTCCATACACTTTATTTGGTTGTTGCAATGTTGCCGAAAGTGTTACTTCATAGGTATTTCGTGAATCAATAACTTCCTGCGGTGCGTTCTAATCATATGAAAATATATTTTTTATTTAAATAGTTGTCTTTAACTTACATGCAAAAGTCCTGGTTGTTGTTGTAGTAGTTGTTGTTGTTGCTGTTGCTGTTGTTGTTGTTGTTGGTGTTGTTGTTGTAGTTGTTGCTGTTGGTGTTGTTGTTGTAGTTGTTGTTGTGGTTCTGGTTCCGGTTCTGGTTGTGCACTGGCCATAACAAATGTTGGACTGAAATAGGAAGAAAATATATTGTTAGATTAAAAAAAATTCAGCTTAGAAATATAAAATATGAATATTCAATTCTTCTTTAAAAGTAACAAAGTAATTTTGTCCACCAAAAAGTTTTTTTTTTCAGTATATAATTTTGCATTGAAAGTCTCATACGACACTCGCTTCATTTCTTTACAGTTTTCCTACTTCACTACACAACCAAATATATTAAGTTAGTAATAAATAATTCAATTGTCAAGTAAAAAAATCCCATTATTAAAGAAATAAAAATAATAACTGACTTTTCTGGCTTCACTGATATTATAATAAATCAATAAAATAATAAGAAACTTTTCATAGTGTTACAATTAGTAATATAACAGTTATAGTTTGAGCGATAATCAGATTCTCAAGTGTGGGTGTGGATGCGTATTTGATAATTACTAATACCCACACCCTCATATAAATTCAATAATATGAAACAAACCTGCTTGTCATAACAGTACTTGATATTTTATCATTTTCAGCTGCATAAGCACGTATGACATGTAAACCTGTGTCCTCTAAGAGTATACCTTGCTTTGGATCGTAATCCTAAATATAAATAATTATATTTCATTTTTTGAATTTTTATTATAATTATTTACATGAACAGCATCAGAAAATCGTGTTGGAGGAGAACCATCAGTAGTGTAATGCATATTTGCATTTCGATTTGGACAAAATAAATGTACTTGTGTACCAGCAGGGCATGACGAATCAATATCTTCAATTAAGTTAGGTTCTTGGACTCGTTTTTCTATTCAAATTCGAAATACGTAAAAGTACAATAAATATATTTTTCTATTAAACTTTTACTTTGACTTTTAATTTGATCTTGTGAATAAACGACTACTGTCGCTGGTTTTTGAAAACGATTAGATCGAATAGTATATTCTCCAGGTTTATTAAATGTATGTAAATGATGAACATTATGAACAAAATCAGTAATACGTCGATGTATAATATAGTCCTATAATAAAAATTAAATTGTGGCAAAAGAGTAAAATAAATCATAAATTTATTACTTCATCAATTTCTTCTTCCTCTCCACGTGGTTGTACATAAATTCGATGATTTGTATCATTAGTAGATAATACCCATGAAACAGTATCATTCTATACATAAGATTTTTTTTTTTAAAACTTCATGAATGCATTGTCTCGAACAAAAAAACTTACTTGTCCAATATTTAAAACATTAGGAGTAAATTGACGAGTACCTATAATAAAAGAATTTTGGCTAAATGGTGGTTCAACAATAATTGATGCTATGAGACGATCCTTTAAAAATAGATAAAAATTAATTATATATATTTTTTTTTCTATAAAAATATTTACTTCTGAACCAACAACACGTTCAAATTCTAAAATAATAATAGGAATAATGAAAATGATTGAATCGATAGTTTAAAATGTCTACCTGGATTAGCAAAAAAAAATGTTCCAGATTGAATACATTCAACACCAAGACATTTACGTTTTCTTCCGGCAACAGCTTTATCATGGCATGCAATCAATTCATTCAATGATAAATTTGAATTTACATGTGCAACATTATGAGAAATAATATTATCAAATGTCCAAATAACATAATCATTTACATTTGTTATTATTGATTGATTATCAAAATCCTGTTCACGTACTGATCTATAATGAAAACGTACTTCTGGTATAACAATTATTGCTAATGGACACATTTGTTCATCATTTTCTTTATTATTATTTTCATTATCATTTCTTTCCGTTGAAAAATAATAAATACCCAATTGTGAAAATTTTTTCATAAAATAATTAATACTATTTTCTTGAGGATGAAATATGGGCTGATCTGCTTCTAATTCATTACCAAATTCATCTGTTTCATAGATAGTAGCAACTTTTGTTGATGATGAATCAAACCATACTTGATCATTACGATTTATTATTAATGTATTAGGTTCGAATGAATTATGTTCATCATAAGCAACACGATGATTCTATTTAAGAAACGAAAAATATAATATATCATATGCAGATGAATACAGTGAAGAATTAATAGTTATTCTTACATCGATACCATTTTCAACGACAATACTTATAAGTGGAGCATCAAGATTTTTAGAATAAGCAAAATTGTAAACACCATGTTGAGGAATATTAAAAATAAGCGTTTCACATGTGTGAAAATGACGTTGAAGTGTTTGATCAACTTTAGTACATTTATGTGTGGCTAAAGAAATAGTATAAAATAATTTAATGATTTCTCGATAAAAATATAATAGGTTCTTCTTGTATAAGCAAAAATCTATACTATAGTATTTTAAAACATGAGATTAGTTCAATCGATTTCTCATTGATTATATTATACTGAATGATACTTATAGTAATACATCTTCATAATAAATGTCTATTTTATCCTTCAATTTATATTCTTGTTGGTAAACCGTGTTGAGACCATAGCTTTACTAGTCTTAAAATCAGCAATGGAAAAGTTAATTTCAAAGTCAAAGAGTTATGAGCAGTCTTCTTATAAAACTGTCTACAGCTTTAAAGATTCAAGCTTGATTGATCCGGTGACATTGGTATAATTTGGAAGCTTGTCACCTCATTAAAGTAGACCACTTAGAATCTTCGAATTCGAGATTAGTCGTAATCTCAGTTTGAAGTCTTACAAAAATATATTCATATCCATTATCTTAATCATACATAAGATAAAGATATTTTTGTGGTTTGTTCTCATTGCTAATAAAATAAATAAGCAGAATTATTTGCCGTAATGATGTTTATCTTTACTTCATGAATGAAACTATTTTTTTTATTAGTGTTTTCACGGAGAAAATTAAACATTATGAAAACAAATTTAGATTTTTTATTTTTACTGAAAAAAAAGAAATAGATGAGATCCTCATTTCCTCATAATTTTTCTTTCAAGAAATATGTAATAATTTAATGAAATTCTATTCTTAAATTATCATTTTTTTCTGTGTACTTATAATGATACATCTAATTTTACATTTGTACTTTTATTGTATTCATTCATCGTAACACACAAAGAATCAACAGCGTTTCTATGGCGATTATTTGATCAATGACGTCGATTTTTTTCTATTCTTTTAGAACAAGATTCATTTTCTCTTGTTTTTACTGCTTCCAATTCAAATAATAACTAAAAAATATTTATATAAGTACTTATACATATATGTACAAGTGATATTGCCTCTTACCATCTGAGAAATGACTTAAATACTTAATAAACGTAGGCATTATCGAAAAAAAAATGTGTATATATAAGAATCTAATAACAACTTCAAAGAAGTATCTCTTATTTACTTACCACAGTTAAATACTTCAGGTATACCACCAATTGCATGTGGTACTACAGATGATTGTGGATCAATAGTCAGTTGTACTGGTTCATCATTAGGACTATCCATTCTCCAATCAAATTGTATTAAATCATTTGTATTCATACTATGAACTATAAAGAACAAAATAAAACAAAAAATCATTTGATTTTAACAAATTTTTCTTTTAATTTACTTAAATTTTCACCAAAAACTGGTACATGATAAATATTTTGACGTGCTTCAACAATAATTGTACCAATTTGATCTGTTGCCGTTTTATAACAATATATTCCTGGTTCTTTAAATTGATGACGCATATGACCACGACGTGTTGTTCCATTTGGCCAGAAAAAATTTTTACCCGGTGTTTTTAACTACAATAAAACAATATGAAAAGTTTTTTTTATTCTTGTTTTGTAACTTTTATCTATGAATACAAACTTCAATTGATTGTTGTTTTTGTTGATCAATAGTAAATGGTTCAATTTGTGTAACACTTTGTTTCGTTTTTGTATTCCAATCAAATACAATCCAATCATTTTGTTCAATCCAAATAATATTTGGTTGAATATTATTATCAGCTATTTCTATAAGTTTCATTTCATACGACTCATTTATAATACAAACAATAACATCATGAATTTGATTTTTATCAGTTAAACGAAATAAAAATGACATGCCAAAATCATTAAATGTTTTCTTAAATGTTCCCTTCTTTGAAAATCGATTGGAATCATTATTAGATGGTTGAGCAACTGTATAAAGTCCACCAGATACAGGACAAAACTTTTTTTCTTCAATACGATAATTATGTTTCGTTGCCCATTCAACTTCTACAGTATCACCTTTATGTAAATAAACTTTCTGACTTTCTGTTGTATCATTTAAAGTAAATTTGATTTCACTCTGATAAAGTTTTAGGCAGTTTTTTTCACAATTATTTTTTGGTAATTTACGTGTTTTAGCAATTGTTTCACGTTCTGATGATGGAATAATACAAAAATATAATTCAAGTTCAGGTTGATTGAGATCATATGAAAATGATATTTGTCTATTTTTTTTTAATGTTCGATTTTTTATATTGGATAATTTAAATCCATTATCTACTCGATAATAATCATTACCATCTTTATATACTTGAATAATATCATATTCATCTTTTCCATCGATTTTAAATTCAACAATATCATCACATTCAATACGTTCTGGTTTTTTATCACTAATTAAACCATCATTTATATCAATGACATGAACCATTTTTGTATCGTCATCTGCTTGCATATGATTATCCGGAGCATGACCTTGTGATGAAGCCATGCGATTTGGTACTAGATTATAGAGAAATGTGTATTATATATTTTACATGGACTAATTGAAATTTTCAAGTGAATAGAATAGATAAGCAGAAGCATTACAAACAAAATCGAACCTTCTGAGTTTGGTTTATCCGCCTTTACACGTTGATGAGTAGATGTTGAAGACGTTTTAGATTTATTAGTTGGTTTGGTAGCCGATGCACCACAACCCATCTTATTAGTTTACAAAACAAAACACAAGCAGAGACGTATATAAAGAGTGATATTTCACCACTCACAAACTCAATTGTCTGAAAAACATTAGAAATGCATACAAACAACAAACACAAATTGTGAATCAAACATTAACATGCATATCATTAGTGAAACACGAAGCATTTTCATATACTCACGAAATCCAAGGAAACTTTGAATCTGTAGTTTTTATATTTGATATGTCAAGTAGAAAAATAAATCTAAGTGTGAAAGAAATAATTTATTCTGTTTTTTTTGAGTTTCTTGTTATTTCATTGTTCCATTTTTGTCATGAAAGTTGCTTAGTGATAATTATCATGATAAATATTTTCAATGATTATTATTAGAAATATTTATTCTTAATTTTTTATTAAGATAAATCTATTTTAAATTCATTTTAATTATTTCATTTACTTACATATACAGATGTCAGTATTTAACGATTGTCTTGACAACATTTAGCGCAATTTATTCCAGTGATTTTTTTTCTTTCTTTTCTTAGTTTTTAAAATAAGATTTCATTATGAATATTTATAATCAAAATGAACTTTCTACAACATCAGAATCCGATAGTGAATATTTAGTTGATTCAAGATATTGTCGTACAACAGTTAAATGTAAACGAAAAGCATTAAAAAAAACAATTAAATTAATTCATGGACGTTGTATAGTTATATATCGAGGTAGTGGAGATCTTTTATCTATTGCAGCAAAAGATGCTGATCGAAATTGTTATTGTGGTAAGTAAAACATAAAAATAATTTTCTTATCTAACGGAAGGATAACAATTAACAATAGATTTTGTATTTGTTTGTTATGATCCAAAACCAACTAAATCAACTATGCCACGATCTCGATCAGCTATACATGATTCATCAACTTCCAATGATGATGTGAGTCTATTTTAGGGTAATCAAAACTTAAATTAATGAAAAACTATTTTATTCAAAAGGATAATATAAATAATAATAATCATAGTATTTTTCAAAACCGATTTATACCATCAAATATGAATCAGCAATTAACAAAACAAAATTCATTTTCATTTAAAACAAAACTAAACAATGAAAATACCAATGAATCGATTTCAACTGAAACGAAATCATCGATAAAGAACAGTTATGACACAAAACATATTCATAACAATAGAAATAAGAATTTGAATGAACGTATGCTACATGATGAAATTAATGTTGATATAGAAAAATTAATTGATACTGATGAACCATCACCTTCAATTATTTATTTTCCGTCATCACATTTGAAATCTATATGACATAATATCGAATACCTAAATGAATTATAATTAAATGTATTAGAATTAAATATGATTTTTTCACAATAGATAGTATTTTAAAAACAATCAGAGATTTTATCAATACTGATGATCATTTTTATATTTTAAATACAATGTAAATACACATAAAATTCATTCGTCACACTATATCATACATACATGCATAAAAAACAGACCTTCAACACATCCGCTAGAGAGTCGATCGACTAGAGGTGCATTTAGTTCATTACATACATTCAAGGTTCAACGCAAGAAGATGAATACAATAGAATGATGATGACATATGATCGATGAAAGAAACGGTATCATATTCAAGGAAATGAAAAAAAAAGTTCAAAGGAATCGACATTGAGCATGAAATGAACATAAACGATAAATTTTACAGAAATTTATCGATGTGCTAAACTTGATAAACCAACTTCTGTTGGTGTTACTCTATGTAATGCACAACAACAAAAACAAATGTGTTTTCTCGTTTGACGACGAAAACGACTGGACGACAGAAAAAATACATAAAAGCTGCTCTACAAAAGAAAAGAAAATAATTAGTTAATCGTAAAAATTTGACTTACTTCATAGTTTAAAAATGCTGAAAGACTTGTCACAGTTAAAGCAACTAAATCTTTACCCTTTTGCTCTGCATCTTTTTGTATGCTCGCTGTTGCTAATGCATATACATTATAACCACCATAAGATGCTACACTAATAAAAACAATAAAAATTTGCATACAAATCATTATTGTTAACTGTTGATCAGCATTATTTAATTGAGCCGTATTTTTTAGTAAATGCATATTACGATATGCAAGTATACCAAATGTAATCATAACGATGATAGAAGTGGCTGTCAGTAGACCAAGAAAATAAACATAAGACCAGTATATATTCAAAATTCGATTATTAATAATACATGTTCCAACTCTATTTAATAAAAATGATAGAATATAATAAATTGAATGATATAACAGTAGTAAAATCTCATTTGACTTTGAATTATAAGAGAAATCATAGAATTTATTATTTTTCTAAGATATAGTTACTGAAATATTATGAAATAAATTAACGATTGACTATGTCAACATATAACTTACTGTATTTGATTAAAGACCAAAAACGGAATACCCTGCAATACCCAGACAATAATGACACCTACAACAATATGATGTGCTGATTTGATATTACTAAATTGACGTATTCGAACATGACGAGATGTGACTAGAAATTGATCAATAACAGAAAGACATTGAAATGTCATTCCTATACCACCAAATGTAGCAATCAAAAATTGTCGACATTTACACCAAACAAGAGATGTTCGTGTAAGATCATTATTAAAACCAAGTATAAGAAAACGTGGAATTTGACCACTCATGATTTGTACAATGCCAGCAGCTGATGCCATTAATAAATAGAATGTAGATGGAACTTTTCTATATGTAGATTCACGACTAAATATCCATATATTTAATAAATTACCAAGAACACCCAAACAAAATTGTGGAATGCCTACATATCGAGCGTATGATTGACTAATGAGTGACCAAGATGTCATCATGTAAAAACTTCTTAATAATACAAATTTTCTATTTGTATGCAATTTCAAAAATATTTTTTTAAAATAATAACGACTTATTGCGACGATAAAATATATTTATAGAAAAATGGCAATTAAACATCAGTAGACTGTTAAATAAGAAAAAAAAAAAACTTAATGTTACTTAATTGTCGACTTACTGTTAAGTCTTGAAGAGTGACAAGAAGAAAATTCATTCTGAGACTACAGAAGCTGATTAGATTTCTTCTCTCTTTACAATATTTTGCCATCAATTTACTTGAACTCAAAAATAATATGATCGTGTACTTTAAACGTAAAATTTATACTAGAAAAAAGAATCTAGAGCATCGAAACAGCTAATCCTAATTAATAGAAAAGTTCCTATATATTGACAGAATTTATAACTAATATTTTTTGCTTACTTCCTCTGTATGTTTTTAAATAATTAGACAATAGGGGTGTTAATCAAGAATTTGTCTAAGATCCATGTCTATTCGCAATACTTATTATAGTCTACTAAAAGAAAAGTTTCTTGTTTGACAAAACTAATTTTAATTTCAAGAATTTACTTTCGTATCTATACTAGTTCGAAATATTGTTTCCTATGCTTATGAGAAAAATTAATGTCCTATTACGTTTTATCTGCAAATAGTACATTCAATAACCTAGATGAAATTTTTTAATTAATCAAAATACAATCTATGATAAAGATTTTTCAAGACAGAAATGCGCAGATGACATTTTTGAAGTAAATAAAAATAACTTTTTTTTTTATAGTACAAAATAGCGTCTAATATCATATGCCTATTATAATTGTTGAACCATGACCGCTTCAACACACACATCTAAGAAAACAAAATCATACTGCTTATGATTCAAGAAAGAAAATCTTGCAATACTTTTCTTTGCTATACTTACCAGTTTATTGAATACAATAATTCTTAATTATTATTATTTTTTGACAGTATCTGATGAAGTATTTCCAAAGTGGTCTTTTGAAATTTAATGCATTCCATGTATTACATCATATATATTCGAATAATTATTGTTGCTGTACTTGATTATCAAGGTTAGGTAACTAGAGTTGAAAAAAACATTTCTGCTTAACTGAATTATATGTATTTATTTCATATGATTTTCCGCTTGAACGTATTCACAACGAATATATAAGTAAAAATAATAGATTTCGAATTACATAGGAATTATTCAATAGATATTATATTTGACTTATGACTCATCTGTTTTTCATATATCTTCATTAAATGACAATAATATATATTCAAACATAGAAGTCTTTTGAAATAGAAGATTAGTAAAAAATAAATGAGTAAATTAATCAAAGTTAATATATTTATTATATAAAAAAACCAAAAACCTTCAAAGAATTTATTTTTATTCTGTATATATATCTAAAACATAAATTACTAGTTTTTATTAACCTTGTATAGTAATTGTAATATAATCGAAATATCTTCATATGAGCTTTCTCTAAGCTATGCTTTTTATTTCGTAAATGTTAACTAGAAGTACATTTTTTGACAAATTTTTTTTTTTCATGAACTATTTTATGCACGTTTTGCTCGTATCCATATAATAATAAAAGTAATTGAATGATATACAATAATCAATAATAATAACATTCCCAAATAAAATGCAATAAGATGTTTATCTATTTGATAAAATTCTAATACTTTATCACCGTTTGATAAACAAAAACCTTGTGTATCACATGGAATATGTTTTATATCACGCCATAGGAAAATAAGTATTAATGAATATGCATAATAATACCATGTTGAATATTGTAACCAAGTAAAATAAACCGGAACAGAAGCATTATTAAGAAAAAATCCTCCAAATAACATAAATATTTCTAAAAGTGGTAATGCAACTGATACAGCACTATCAACTGAATTAGATAATGCTGCTATTATTCCCGAAAAAGCTACCGATGCATTTGTAGCTAATATTGCAAATAAACAATATAATATATATGTTAAAAATGATTTACTAATACCAACACAAACATAAACTATGGTTGTAAATATCCATGGCATAATAATAAAAAATGGTAATTCTGTAAAAAATCTTGCAATATAATATGCACTTGTACCATATAAACGACGGCGATGTTCACGTTTAAATACTTGAAATTCACCTGGAAATGTAGCTAAAATAACAAATGCATTTGTATAACAGACACTTGTTAAAATAACAAATGAAATAGCATTGAGATTTTGTACAATTTCTGGTGTTTGTTTTAATTGAAAATATAGAACACCAAGAATAAGTGCAGGTAAAACAGATTTAATTAATAAACTTGTTGAATGAACTGGATTTCTTGATGATGCACGAAATGAACGCCATAATAACCATTTAAGTTGTCGAAAAAAATTTGATTGATAACAGATATCTGTTTCGAATTTGTCTGATCTCATTTTACTAAGAATTATTTCATCTTCAATTGATTTTTGTAATTTTTGATTATATTGTGATTGTTGAAATTGTTCAACAGCATGTTTCCATTCTAATGGTAATTGAGTTGATTCATCTCCATCTTTAGTATCGTCAGAACGTGATGATAATTGTTCAATATAAAATTCTGATGGATTACAATTCGGTGGACACTGACGATCCATTGATTGAAAAAAATCTGGTGCATCAATACGTGCACCAAAATAAACAAGATGACCATGTGAAAGTAAACATAAAGTATCAACCATATGAAATATTTGACTTGATGGTTGATGAAGTACTGATATAATAGTTTTACCTTGATCAGCTAATCGTTTCATTGTATTCATTACTGATATCGCTAAATTACTATCAAGTCCTAATGAAAAGAAAATAATTATATTATTTATTATTTTTCTTTAATTAACCTGATGTTGGTTCATCAATAAGTAATAGTGCAGGATTAGTAAGTATAACTGATGCAAATGTTAAACGACGTAGTTCACCACCGGATAATCCTTTTAATTTTCCTGGTATACCAATAATTGTATTTTGACATGATATTAAATCTAATACTTGTAATACATCTTCAATACGTTCACGTCGATATTCATCTGTATTCGTTTTCATACGAAGCATAGCCTTTAGTTTTAGAAAATAATTAAATATTGATTTAATAAAACTAAAACCAAAGAAATATTTTAAACCTGAAAAGTAAGATGTTCACGAACAGTCATCGATCCAATAAATAATTCATTTTGTTCAATATAACCACATCGATTCAATAAAGTTGATCCTTAAGATTACAAAAATTTTTAAAATATATAAATAATTTCAAATTTCTTTCATACCATCAACACGTAGTCCATTGAGAGAAATTGTACCAGATATTTTTAAATGTTTATTGAAACGACCACTTAATATGCCAAGTAATGTTGTTTTTCCTAAAGATTTATTTAGTTTATTTATATTTATAAATTAATAATAAAAGAAAAATTTATACCAGCTCCTGAACTACCCATAATAGCAACAATTTTTCCTGGTACTGCATGACCATTTAAATTAGCAAGTAATTGTTTAGTAAATAGTACATTTTTTGATTGTTTGAACCATTTATTATTACGTGGTATAATATCGATAGTTACATTTAATTGTTGCCATGACATTGTTAGCGGATGATCAATTGCCAGATGATCATCTGCTACTGTTGCTATATCAACTTTAGTCGAATCATAAGTAACAGCAATTTCATCATCGGCAACAAAAGGACGACGTTCACTATTAAAATAAAAATATTTTTATTATAAAATACATAAAATATTATCATCTTCACATACTCTGCATTCCGATTAGGCATAATATTTTATCTAATTAGTAATATTCTTAAGCATATAGATTTATTTATCAATACGTGGGATGTACTTATACTTCGTATACTTTTTATGTTTACAATCACAATCACAAGCACAGAATGAAATCGTTTCATTTATGCATGAGCAAACACGTTAATATCGCCGTGTTATAAGTTATCATCATAAATGGCGAAAAGGTAAACTTTGATCACATGTTAATTTGTGATGTGAAATTTAACGATAAAATAAAACGTAGGAGGCGTATAAATCATAAACAATTTTAAATGACTCATAGTTTATATCGAGCAAAATTTCATGAAATGTATAGATTTCTTCATAGTAATATGCTTTAAACTTGTAGTGTACACTTATCAAAGATAAAAGTTTGAACTCTAGGCATTTTATTAATCGCCGTGACCTAAATATTGTTCGAAATAAATATGATAATCATATAGTAATATTCTTATTGTTATTTACCTGTATTTATTATTGTCTTTTAATTAAGTTTTTAAAAGAATAACAATTATAGGAAGTTATAGTTGAATGTAGTCTTTGAAACAAAGTGCGATCTTATCATTTGTTAACTATTTTAAAGATGCTATTCATTGTGAAATACAATTGAATTTTTTATTTTGATACCATTTTCTATATATTTTTTCAGTAGTATGTTAATAGTTTTAATGAAGAGAAAAATCGAATTAAATCATATGTAATAATACAAAGGATATGAGTATGTAAAAGTAAGTAGAATTATATATATATGTTAGAAGTTTTTGCTAATGGTTTTGGTTCGAAAAATTCAGTCGAAGTCACCCGTAATAGTCAGTCCAAAAACAAAGTTAATTACCATATCGTTTGTGGCATAATAAATTATTATTGAACTTGAAAAATACAATTAAAAATCAAATCATCAGCGGATTAAATGATAAAAACTATATTCTCATAAATTTCATAGTACCAATAATTTTTTCGAATCAAAACCATTAGCAAGAACTTCTAACATTAACGATTCTACTCACTTTCTCACACTCATATCCTTTGTACTATTACTTATGATTTAAATTCGATTTTTTCTTCATTAAAATTATTAACATACTACTGAAAAATATATTGTCTGTCATAATAAATAGCATCTTTAAAATAGTTAACAAGTAAATGATTAGATAACTCTTTGTTTCAACTATTACAGTCAACCATAACTTCATATAATTGCCATTCTCTTAAAACATAATTAAAAACAGTAATATGTCTACGGTTCAAACTTTTATCTTCGATAAAGGTGCACTACAAATTTAAAGCATGTTAGTATGAAGAAATCTATACAATTCATGATTCTATGAATAAATAAGAATAGTTGATGATTCAAAAATGATCTGTACGTATTTATTTCGTTTTATACATCATGAAAATCATTCGTATACAATCTTGATTTTTCTTATACGTAGATAAAACTAAAGCATATCTCATCTACTGGAATACAAGATTAATAAATGACTTTAATTGAAATCGTTTTGTTATGAAATAAATTTCATTATTTATACATATATGTATATATATATATTGTTGTAAACGAAAAAAAAATATCCACAATCTCTCAAATTGAATCGAATACTTGTTGAAAAAAAAACAGACGAATAACACATGAAATTTGTCAAAGAAAAAGAAATTCCCACGAACAAAAAAGAAGAAAAAAAAACATCAAATTAGATACAATACATTTCATCCTCATACATAATCACCGATGTTCATTGAAGACAAAATAGAAAAAGAAGAAAAAAAAGATAATCAGTTATGGTCTTCTTAAATCATTATTGACATTTATATCGGAATTATTGGCTTCATCATCACTATTAACATCAACATCCGAATTATTTGTTTCATCATCATCATCATCATCACCATCATTAGCAAGTAAGGAATGACAAAATGGAGTGACATCATCTTTTTGCTGCTGCTGTTGTTGTTGTTGTTGGCAATCACAACAATCATTTGATAAATTACATAAATCATTTTTATCATTGCTTGTTGAATTTTTAGTTGATGATGTAGATTCTGTTCCATCAGTAAAATTATTATTATTATTATTATTGTTATTAGTAGCAGTAGTACTATTATTATTATTTGTTGAATTTGATGTAAGCAATTCTCGTTCTTTGGTATTTCGCCATTTCATACGACGATTTTGAAACCTTAAAATTAAAGATTTATTTATAAATTTCTTTCTATGATCAATTAAATTGTATATTACTTACCATATTTTGACCTTGATAATAACAATAAAAAGAAGAAAAAAACAAATTAAAAAAATAATCTTATTTCTTTATTATAATAAAATAATTACCTGAGAATCTTTTAATCCAAGACGTTGAGCTAATTTTTTTCTTTCCGGTTTACTAATATATTTTTGTTTAAGAAAAGCAACTTCAAGACCTTTACGTTGTTGATCAGAAAAAACAGCACGGCGTAACATTCCACGACGAGGTTTACTTCGCAATCCTAAAGGCCAAAATATACTTGATGGTGGAGGTGGGAGATAAAGTCCATTTGGTGGTGCTGTACCATTTAATAATGATGGTGTTGATCCACCCATTGACGGCGAAACACTATTACCAAAATAACTACCTGGTTGATTACCTATGTGAAAAAAAATTGTATGATAAATCATCAGAATCAACAAAAAAAATTAAAATGTATACATTTATTCAATTTCTATTGTTTTCATAATAGGTGGAATACATTAATTGAATAGATAGACGATAAGAGAAAAAAAATAATGTGATTAGGGATATATATACATACATACATAGACGTATACAATAGAACTAAGCCTAAAGTGGTGAAATCAAAACAAGGTAGCCGAAAGGAAAAAGAAATAGAAAGAGAGAGATCGTATTGCCTCTTGGCAAGAACTTGCATCTTCATATTTTTTTCTTTTTAGATCCACCTGCGTTTTATCATTTCATATATGTACACACTTGAAATTCTCATGTGAAATATGATAGGTAGTTGACAAATAAAAACGCTGATTGGTAGTTTTTCTCATCAACATCATCATCAACATCATCATCATCATCATCTTCATCGAATTAAAACCTGTTGTGTATGTTTGCTCATGTAGTCGAGTAATTGAGACGTACATACAAGCAACCACTTGGATAATAGAACAAGAGAAAAAATGAAGAAGATGAAGAAATAGCAAAGAACATGTTCTTTAGACTATATATAAATATATATATATATATATATATACGAACGAGATTCAATTATACTCGTATGTGTGTGTATATATACACATTTTGACTTTTAATTGAAGAATATAAGGTAAAGAATGAGAAAAGAGGAAGGTGAGAGCGATCAATATGAAGCGATTATAATTACTTGTGACTAGGCGGGTGACGAGTATTGATAAGATCAAATTACAACATATTTTTTATAAGTAGTAAAAAAGAAAAACTTTATATTTACCAATAAATGGTCGAAGAGATGGACGCCATAAACCATTAGGCGGTGGTGGATGACCATCGAATGATAAATGATGTTGTCGATTAACAGAAGCCATTTGAAGAAAAAGACGATCATGAAGATTTTGTTGTTGTTGTTGTTGTTCATTGTTGTGTTCTCGTGATAATCCATTAATGCCATTATTATTGTTGTTTGCTGTGAGACAATTGAATGGTATATATACTGATGAACCATACATAGGATGTGAGAGAAGTGCTGAAGGTGGTAAAGAATGTTGATCGGATGATGGTGAACTACTATTGAGATGTGCTGGAAATGGTGGTTTGAAATGTGGAGATTTAGCAATAGAAGGTTCACTTGAAGAAACAGATGAACTAGTTGAAATAGGTGATTCAACATGAACACGTACTAAAAAAACCGAATAGATTAAATGAAACATTTATTATTTAAATGACTGTAATTTAGTAGAGCTCAGTCCTAAGAAAGAAAACTAGGTTTTAATAAATTTTAGAGAACAAAAACCTAAATACACAAGATCTAATATGAATCTGAAGAGAAATAACAAAATAATCTTTTATTTCATTTTTTATCATTTTAAATTTCTTATCAGAAGATGAAGACTTAATTATAATGGATAATCATTTACTAAAGTATGAATGTTGCTTATATTTGTATGAAAATAGGTATATATTCTACTTCTAGGGATATACCCATCAATTTTTATCTATGTTGAAATAATAATTGTGCAAAAAGAAAGAAATGAATGCTTACTTTTATGTCTTAGATCATCATCTGATTCACTGCCAGCATCGAATGAAGATTCATTATCTGCAGGTGTACCAAGAATTGCATCAACACCAAACTTAAGTTTTTTTCGTGGTGGTAATAATTTTTTATGATCATTTGTTCTCATTGCTATTACAGATGTAGATGTTAATTCATCTTCATTGTCATTTGTTGGATTTCTTTTCATTTTATTATTACTGTTACCTGTATTCGTTAACAGTGGTAATAAGTAAGAAGATTGGCGACATGCAGCGTCAATCATCATCTCCTATATGTGTGTGCTTGTGTGTATGTGTATGTGTTTATGTCAGGCAGGCAATCAAAATTCTCATTTTGTCGATTAGTTGAGCGAATGCAGAGTCGGATCAGCTTCCATTAGTGTCCAATCATTGTCGAGAGAGAAAGAGAGATGAAAAAAAAATAAATGACGACAAGCATCCACCATTCATAATGCTTGCAGGTAAAATATGGTATTCTCTCTCTCTTTCTCTTTCTCTTTCTTTTTCTCCCCCTTTTTTCCTCCATTTGTCAACTCAATATGTATATGTATGTGTGCTCAAGAGGCCAGACACTCAATAAAGCGGTATCGATGAATGAAACTAAACTGATCCGCATATAAAATGAATAAGTGGGAAGGAGAAAGACAGAGAGGAATAAAAAAAGAAAAAAAAAAGGTATTATGAAAATGTACAAATAGTATAAGTAGCAGCAACAAGTAAAAGTAAGAATTACGAAATAAATCGAATAAGTTTAATCGATACGTTAAAATGAAAGGAAGAAAAAATCTGATTCGTTTAATTTTCTTTTCTATATGTGTGTCGTCGATTATATGTGTGTAACCTAATCGGTGATAATAACAACACTCAATTGGAACAATAACAAATTTTACTTTCTGTTAATCATAGACGCCAATGAGCTCTTCTCCCTAAGTTTTCTTTTTCCTAATCAGTCAATTATCGAGAAAAAAAGAAGAATTAAAAAGTAAAGAGATTCTTTCTCTCTTCATCATTTCATACTGCCAATCGGAGCGTAGAAGAGCACTTTCAAATTTTAAGTGATTGACATAGAGAAAGAAAACTTGCTAAGAGGCAAATATACTCTTTCTTGCTAAAAAGAAATAGCTGTACAATAATAATGAAGGATCAAATTGCGACATGCAATTTTTTTCTCTCTCATTCGTGAATTTCTTTTTTTTTGAGTATTATGATCACATATCTTAGTATCGTTTTAATTCAATTGAATTGATTTGTTGGTTTAATATTTGTTCCGGCAATCAATTACGGAAGAGCTTATATTTCCAATGTATATATTTAAAAGAAAAAATATCTTTCTATATACTTTGTTACAAAATAATTTTTCATTATACAAGTAAACAAAACAATCAAAAATGGTTAACGTATTGAAAACACTTTGATCATTGATGTTAAAATTTTTCTATTTCCCACAAACTATACTCATATTAAATCTTGTTCATTCTCTTGATCTTGTATTTTATATAAGAGATGCTTGAACTATATATGCTTGCTTGATTACATACAATTCATTATTCTATGTCGATAAGTCACATAGATACTATGCTATTTATTTTACCGCCTATTCTTAAGACTAAATGATAAAGAAAAAACGGAAATCAGTATATTAAAAAGAAAAACGGAAATCGAATTTTGTAAGATCAAGAACAAAAACTTATAACTGGTGTTGTTTGTCACTTTATATGAACGAATAGAGTTAAAATGTGTGAAATAAGAGGTAACCAAGCTTGAGTTGATTGTCATAGAGTGAAAAGAGGAAGAATGCTTAAGAATAGTCATCATATACAGCCTCTTTAGTTGACGCGCATGGTGAACATCTTCTTTTTTTTTTCAATTTGTTCACGAGTCACTTGAAGATTTGACATATGACAATGGAAAAAGAAATAACCGTTGATGTTTCATGTGGTGAGATGCAATGATGAGGACAAGAAGCGACATAATATAAATTGAAATGACATATATATTTTAAAAACATGTTTATGAAAGATAGTTGAAAAAA
>CAJNOI010000002.1:1648890-1698654 GCA_905250115.1 Adineta steineri | reverse complement strand
TTGTCGCTTTCGAGGTGGTGATGGATCACGCCGTCTGGGTGGACTTGGATCATCATCTTTTGTTTGACGTTTTCGAGGTGGAGATGAATCACGCCGCCTTGGTGGACTTGGATCATTACTATGTTTATGTTTTCGTTGAGAATGTGAAGAATCACCTCGTCTTGGTGGACTGGAATCATTATCTACTTGCGGTAATCGTTTTCGTGGAGGTGAAGAATCATCATGTTTTCTTCGTCTTGGTGGACTAGGATCGTCATCTGATTGACGTCTTCTTCTGAGAGGTGAAGGATCATCATTATTATTGTTATGTTGATTTTTACGGCGTGGTGGTGATAAATCAGGACTACCATTTGCTCGTGATTGACGTCTATCAATTTCAGGATCACTATCATCAGATTCATTTCGTTTTTGACGAGATTTGGATGATGAACTAGATTTTCCTGGTTTTGTTTGAGGTCCAACACTGCCAGGTTCAGGTATTGTTTCAAAACCTCCGGTACGCCATCGTTTCATATTTTCAAATCGTTCTTTTTCACGGACGTCAGATGGACGTTCATCAATGATACCTAAACAAATAAATCAAACAAATTTTATATTAAACTTACAAACAAAAAAACGTATTGATCATACCAACAACAATAGGTGCATCTTCAACTGAAATAATTTCTTGTTCATGTATAGGAGCCGTTTCTGTTACTGTATGCCATGGTATTGGTGCATCATCATCAATAATTTGTACATGTTCAATAACTTTTGGTTTAGCTTTTTTGTCTTTTGTCTTCTTTTTTTGTGGTAAAGTTGATTCAATTTTAAAACCTTTACGTTCAACTAATTGACTCATATCTTAAAATGAAAAAGGAAAGGTAAAGAACATTTTCAAATTAGTTATTTTATCTTAATATCGAATAAAACATAAAATAGTTATTTACCATCAGTGGGTTTTTTTTGTTAAAATAATCAATATAGATGAAGAAAATATTTTTGTCAGTACAATTTACGATAGAGAAAAATGGATGCTATTGCACATAATTACGACATAGAAATAAATATAAAGGAAGATACATAAAAAAAAGTACTGGAATACAGAATTGTCTTGTTCTTATTTTATGAGTGAAAATAATAAAATTAAAAACTAGAATTGAATACACAAGGTTATGTCTATGATTAAATAAAAGGATAAACGGAATGTAAC
The DNA here is from genome assembly GCA_905250115.1 of Adineta steineri. NCBI lineage: Eukaryota > Metazoa > Rotifera > Eurotatoria > Adinetida > Adinetidae > Adineta > Adineta steineri. Next base: position 1,697,462 of record CAJNOI010000002.1, on the reverse strand, counting down.
AACATAGAATGTTAATAAGTATCATATAAGTAAGACAATTAACTTTCTTCTAGATCTCGAAAGGCTGTTTGCATACGTTCATGAAGTTCATCGAGAGTACGTTTGATTTTCTCTTCACTATCCTTAGTTGGATCCTAAATTAATCAAAAATAACGATAAAAATATTTCGTTGAAAATAAATGATTAATTCAATTTACCTGAAATTTCATACTACTTAATTCATGAAGAATAGTACCAAGATTTGTTCGAATATCATTCCATGTAATTTTCTTTTCTGATTGAGCTGTTGTTTCAACAGCATGTCGAGCCATATCATAAAATCCAATAATATTACGAAGCATTACAACACATTTGTAGAATGGACAGTATCTTTAAAGTAAACAATACAATTATAACTCATATATATATATATTCTTACTTATCATATGATGAATAACCATTTTGTTGAAGAAAATCATCTTTTATGATTCGTGCTACTTCGAGTGTTATTTTGTCTGTTTCAGCTAATGAAGCTTTACCAACAAGTTGTACTATATCCGAAAGATCTTCTTCTTCTTGTAGGATTTCTTTGCACTAAATAAATAAATAAATAATAAAAAAAAAAGAGAAAACAAATACGAATTATTACTTTAGCACGTAATGGTATGAAGTCAGGATAAGTTTTATCATAATAATCATCAAGTGCACGTGTGTATTTACTATATGAAATAAGCCAATTAACCGATGGAAAATGTTTACGTTGTGCTAATTTTTTATCTAAACCCCAAAAGACTTGTACAATGCTTAAAGTTGCTGCTGTAACTGGATCAGCAAAATCACCACCAGGTGGAGAAACACTACAAGATTAATAATTAATTTTTTTTTATTCTAATTTATATGAAATATTTACGCTCCAACAATGCTGACAGAACCTTCACGTTCTGGATTACCTAAACATCGAACACGACCAGCACGTTCATAAAATGAAGCTAAACGTGTGCCTAAATAAGCTGGATAACCAGAATCTAAAAACAAAACAAGAAAGAAATAATTATCTGCATAATTTGAATTCTTTTTAAATGAAAACTAACCGGCAGGCATTTCAGCTAAACGACCAGAAATTTCACGTAAAGCTTCAGCCCAACGTGATGTAGAATCAGCCATCATAGCAACATTATAACCCATATCACGGAAATATTCGGATAAAGTGATACCTAAAGAAGATTTTCATAATAAAAAAGAAACAACAATTTTATTGAACTCACCTGTATAAATAGAAGCTTCACGAGCAGCGACAGGCATATTTGATGTATTTGCAACTAAAGTTGTTCGTTCCATAATTGATACTTCTTTACCATCGACTTCCATTGTTAACTATGAAAAATCATTTATTTTTATAATAAATAATAGTTAAAATAAAATTATACTTGAGGAAAATCACGTAATACTTCAGCCATTTCATTTCCACGTTCACCACAACCAACATAAACAATGGCATCACTATTGGAAAATTTCGAAAGTGATTGCGAAATAACAGTCTTGCCACAACCAAAGGCACCTGGAATAGCTGTTGTACCACCTTGTACACATCTAAATATACGATTTCTTTTATTAATAGGAAAGAAATAATCAATTGAAATATATACGGAAATAATGAATCTAATACACGTTGACCAGTCAATAAAGGATGATTGGCAGCAAGTTTTTCAGCTACTGGTCGCATTTGTCGAACAGGCCATACTTGAAGCATTGTATGTTTCGTTTTAACACCATCGAATTCTGTTTCGAGAACAGTATCCTATTGATTTAAAAGTAGAAGGAATATTAAAGAAAAATAAAATTTATTCAACGAACGTCAAGTGTATAATCGCCATCTGGTGCAATGTATGTGACTGTTCCCATTGCTCTAGGATGAACCATTATTCGATGTTTAATCATTCTGTTTTCTGGAACAGAACCATATATATCACCACCGGTTACATGACTACCAATCTAATAAAACATAAATGTAAAACTTTCAAAAACAAAAACAAAAACTATTCATACTCGAACACGATTATCTGGAGTAAAATGCCATTGTGCTGTACGACTTAATGCGGGTACATTGATACCACGTGGAATGTAAATGCTTTTAGTATGAGCGCAGATAACTTCGAGTGGTCGTTGAATACCTATAATAGATAATATTCTCCCTCTCTATATATAATTCTATTTTTATTTTTATCTCACCATCGAAAATACTTGACATAATACCGGGGCCAAGTTCAACAGATAATGGTTTACCTGTTCTTAAAACTGGATCACCAACAGTAACACCAGCTAAATAACATATTTCAAATAAATATATTAATCTTTAATTACATTTTTCTAGTCTTACATGTTTCTTCGTAAACTTGAATTGTAGCAAGATCATTTTCCAAACGAATAATTTCGCCAACCAATTCTTCATGACCAACTCGAACCTATATGAAAAGAAAAAAAATATTACATCTATTCTTCAATATTTCATTATTAGTAATCTTACCAATTCATTAATTGCTGAACCAGCCATATGATTAGCAATAACGACTAAAAAGATTAAAGATAAATCGTATTAATTAATATAAATTTATTATTGTTTTACATACCTGGACCCGAAACACCAAAGACATAACCATAGAGAGCTTCTCGTTCAGCATCAGCAACTTTCGGAAGTTTATCTCGACTGCCCATTGCTTTTGTATTGCAATAAAAAGTAAAAAATAAATCTAGAATGAAAATTAAGATTTTTGTTGAATTCTATTAACAATTATAGTAGAGAGAAATGAAAACAATAACAAAAAGAAAAGAAGAAATATTTTAAATTAAACTTTTTTTTCTTTTTTAGTCTTCTTTGTTTTTCGTTTTGATAAATTCATTTCATCTTGATCATCATTTAAATGTCCACTATTCGATGCTAAATTTGCATTTGTTGATAATGTTGGTGTACTTGTTGTTGATATCGTTCGATTTAACATACTAGCAACTGGTGTTGTTGTTTGTTGTTGTATAACAGGTGTTGTATCAGCTGGTGCTTTTCGTTTAACATCAGGTGATATACGTGATGTTTGTTCATTGATAACACGTTGAACTTGGGGTGATGGTCCAGGAAGTGGATTTGTTGTTGGTGGAGGTAGAAGTGTTTCTGTTGTTGGTGCTGAACGTGTTTCTTTTGGTGAACTTGTATATATTTGATACATATCAGGTAATGTTGGCTCACGATGTAAACGAAATGCACTTAATTGTTGTTCTGTAAGTGGAAGTATTTCTTTTGAAATAATAGGACCAGCAAATAAGGATCTTAATGTTCCAACACCACCATGTACATCACCGGCAAATGAAGCTGCTTTATGTTGTGCAGTTTCAGCTAAAGGAATATCTGTTAAAAAATCACTTAATGATGGTGATATAGGTTGTTTAACATATTTATCAAAATCACGTCTTAAACCCCAATGATCAATGAGATTTGTACTACCAGTAGGTGGTGGTTCTAATGGATAATGACTTAATAAATAAAATGGTGGTGATGGTCTTTGTGGTTGTTGTAATTGTTGTAGTTGATGTTGTGATGAACCAGAATCAAGTATAAGAAGATCATGATGTGGCATATTTCCATTTGTTTTCGGAAGATGATATCCTCCTGTTAAACTCATATTTCTTATCTATTATAATCTGAAATAAAAAAACATATAAATAATTCTACGTTTTCTTTTTCAAAGAAACTGTAATCTATAAGCTGAGGAGAAGAAGAAGAAGAAGAGCATAACTTCTAAAGTAGCAGTACATAAATCTACGTTGAATATATATATCACAAAAGGTATGAAAGTAAATATGAAAGATGACTAAATTTATTTTTTGTCTGCTGCATTTGACTTAGTACGTTCTTTATCTTTGTATGGACTTGTAATTGATCCTGATCGTTCATCTTTCCATACATATGTACCGGTATAAATATAACCATGTTTAGCTGCTCCAGCGAATGCTTCACGTAAACCAACAGCACCAAATTTATATGGTATAACAGGAATTTTTTTCTTATCAATTTCAGCTAATACTGGATCAACAATACGCCATGCTTCTTGTAATTCATCTGAACGTACAAAATTTATTTTTGAACCCGTAAATACATCAAGTATCAAACGTTCATATGCATCAGGTAATTTAACATCTTGATATCGTTCTTTATAAGTTAAATCTAATTCAGTTTCTTCAATACTAAAATCCATTTCACCAGGTCGTTTTGTATTTAATTTAAGATAAACAGCTTCATTTGGTTGAACACGTATAACAAGTTCATCACGAGCTAATTTACCATTTGGATTATTCTCTTGAATATTATCATCAAACATTCCACCGGGTACATCGCGAAATTGAATACGAATTTCAGCTTTCTTTTCATTTAATGCTTTACCTAAAAGAAAATAACAGATACTTGTAAGATTTTTAATAAAGTCATAATTCTTATAGTTAGCAATATTATTATTGAATAATTACCTGCGCGAAGTATGAATGGTACACCATCCCAACGTTCATTATTAACGAAAAGAACAACTTGTGCAAATGTAGGTGTTGTTGAATCTTTTGGTACACCTTTATCATCTAAATAACCTTCTTGATGTTCAGGATCTGTTGATTCTTTATCACCAGTATATTGTCCAATAACAACATCTTCTAATTTAATAGGTGCTATGCAACGTAATACTTTCACTTTTTCATCACGTATATCTTCACCTGTTGTTGAACGTGGTTTTTCCATAGCAAGAATTGATAAAATTTGCATTAAATGATTTTGTATCACATCTCTTTAAAATAAATAATTATCATATAGAATATATTCGTAAAATATACATTGATCTCAATACATTTAGAATTAACTATTTGTCTGTAATGATTAATAAGACTTCTTTTAGAATTTGAGAATAAGAAAATTTATTCTTACCGAATAATGCCAAATTCATCAAAATAACCTCCACGTCCTTGTGTTCCAATATCTTCTTTAAAAATAATATTTACAGCTGCAATTGAATCTCGATTCCAAACACGTGAAAATATTTTATTGGAAAATCGAAGTACAATTATATTTTGTACCATTTCTTTTCCTAAATAATGATCAATACGATAGATTTCCTCTTCTGAATAAGATTTATTTAAATGTTCAGATAATTTATTTGAACTTTCAAGATCTTTTCCAAATGGTTTCTCTACGATTAAACGTAATAATCCAGGTCTACAAAAAAAAACAAAATGAAAAATTTTAAATAATATAATAGGATTTTCATACGATTCTGGTCGACAATGTTTACTGATCATTTCTGATACACTATCATAAACACTGGGTGGTAATGCTAAATAGAAATATCGATGAGCAGTTGGTTGTTTGGTTATTTTATTTGTTTCAGAATGTAAATGTTCAAAATCTTCAGCTTTATCATAAGAACCTGGGACATATGAATTAAGTTTAAGAAATTTTTCATAAGCCTCATGTTCATCATCTTTAACCTAAATAAATTAGAATTAAAAGATTAGATATCAAATGAAAAAAAAATTGTTTTTACTTTCATGTATTTATGAGCATTTTCAAATATTTTCTCAGTTGTCAATTGACTACGAGCATAACCAATAAAATGAATATTTTCTGGTACTAAACCATCACGATAAAGTGACCTGTAGATAAACAAAACCGAAAAAGGTCAAATTTTATTCTAAATATTTTTTAACAAACCAAAGTGTTGGATAGATTTTCTTTTTAGCTAAATCACCCTAAAATATTGCAAGAAAAAATGTAAGAATTTGAAATTTATAGAAAAGTAAATCAAACATACAGATGCACCAAATACAAAAAATACATGTTTATCAGATGTAGTTGATGACCCGATGCTGGACATTTGTGTACGTAAACGTTGATAGATATAATCAACTTTTTCTTTTATACGATCTTGTATATTTGCACTCATGTTAATAAATTTGTTCTTGTTGATAATTTAATAAAATAAATGTTAAAGTTTGTTTCACTTAAAATCTTAGGTATGTTTAGATAAGAAAAAAAGAATAAATAAGAAAAGATTTCTTTCGACATGTTGACGCACGTATAAATTAGAGGAGCGAATGAGAAAAATAATACAAATCTGATTTACCAATGATTAACTTTCAGAATTAATGACATCTATCATTCAGATTTTATTTTAATATTATAAATTAAAAATTTTTTTCCATCGATTAAATATGTTTTGAATTAGTTTTTTTAAAGAAAAGAATTTTTTTATGAATTATAGTTGCTTCACAACAGAAGTCGAATATTTATAGATAATGGTACTTATCCGACTTATTTCAATAATATAGATCTAAAAAAAATGCAAGTAGCTAATCGAGCAACTCGTCGTTATATTACACCACCAGCAAATAATCGTACGATAACTAAAAAACCTTCTCAAACTCCTTCGATGTAAGAAAAAATAGCTAAAACAAAAATTTAATATAACTTAAATTTTAGATCCCATTCTTCACCGAAGAAAGCTGTTGATACATCAGTACAAAAATCAAATGAACCATCAACAATAAAAAAGTATGTTTATTTAAATATACAAAATTTAGTTTATTTATTTTATTTTGGTTTTAGACTTGTTGACCGTTTTCGTCATGATGAACCACAACCACGACCAGAACGAGATTCAGTTAATTCTGACTTTTGGTGGTTACATGGTTTGATATTGATCTTTTATTAGTTTCGTTCTAATCTTTTTCGTTTCAAAATTTTAGATGAACTAAAACAAACTTATGAATCTGAAACCGATAGAGATGATGATCGTAGATCAAATATTCCAGATTTTATTGAAGTAAAATTTCTCTTGAATTATAATAAATCAAAAAATGATTTTCTTTTTTTTCAGATATTTCCTTCAACAGATATTGATCAAGATTTAAATAGAAGAGCATCATTACTTCTTACACAAACACCTAGTGAACATTCATCTGATGTAGGTCATATATCAAGTGTAGGTGTTGGTTCAACTCCATCACAAACAATGACCACAACAACTACAAGTACTTTTCAATCAGCTATTCGTGAACAACCAGCTCGACCTATATTTACACGAATTAGTATGATAGAAAGAAAATATTTTTTATTTTTATACAAGAATATTTTTTTTATAAATTTTTAATAGATACAAGATTTGATATGAAAAATGATGGTAGTGATGATGATATTTTATATCAATGGCGTTTACGTCGACGATTAGAACAAGCACAAAATAATGAACCGATAACATTTCCATCTAAAGTAATTCACAATGAATTGAGATTATTTATTTTAAAAATTAATCTTATAGATAACAAATATTTCACCACGACGTTCACATTTTCCTTCAATACCTATTGAAATACCTCAAGTACTTCCACCCCTACCACCGCCACCACCTCCTCCTCCAGTTGTTAAACCATTGTCACCAAAACAAGAATCACAGCAATCATCAGCAACAAATACTGAATCAGAATCTATAAAACAATGTGTTACAACTCCAATACCCATCCGAAAATATTCCGAAATAGCTACACAAACATTACAGGTATGTTTATTATTTTATTTGAAAGAAATAAAAATTTATTTATCATAACAGGATGCTTGTATTCAAACATCGCCAACGAGTGAAAATTGTCTATCTTCTTCAAATTTAATTTCGAATGAAGTAGATCTACGTCCAACACGTGATGATAATCATCATTCATCAGTTTGGCATCGTCCACCACCACGATCAAAATGTGAAATAACACAAATATCATCATCACCATCACCTGTCAAACGTCATCATCATCGTCATCATCATCATTCTTTTCGTCCAGTTATTTCAGCTGGTCATTCAACAACAAATGACAATCATCATCAATATCAACGATCAATTGTCTATCCTTCAAATACTGTTCAATCTTCACAAGATAGTACTTTAACACATGTAACATCAATTATGATTAATGATAATAACAATACAGATAATCATTATCCAATTAGAAATAATAATCATAGTAGTAGTATTGTTATTATTGATGAATCTCATGTACCACAACAAGGTAGTTTCTAGTAAAAATTAAAACGAAAAAAATACGAATTATATCTTTAGATGATAATGATGATGATCATATTGATTATTCAAGTGATGATATATTGAATATATTAATACAGAAACGAGATGAATTAATGATCACATTCCGGTGAGATTTAATTAAACATAAATATGCTATTCTTTTTTTTAATATAAATGTCACTCGGTCTATATATTCTTTTATTTGACTATTTAGAGAAATTGAACAACGTCTAACAAATATGATTTCATAATGAACTGTAATTTTTCTTTCTAGACTAAATCTAGTGTCAGATTTTAATTATTTTTTTACTGTACAATCATCTAATTGATCTGTTTCATTTTTTTTTATTTTCTCATTAAATAAAAATAAATTAAACAGTTCAATAATTATTAAACTTGACATTTTGAAAGTAGATCAATAGATTCAGTTCATAATATCTTAAGTGAAGTCCAGTAAGAATATAACGATATTATATCACATATTTATTCTAAGTATAAAATAATATGAAGATACCATACGTATATGAAATATTATATATTTATTAGCGAGATTTAGATGCATAAAATAATCAATGAGTCAAACTAGACGATTGAATATGATTAATTTTTACTAAAACTGTTTGAATGAATTTGACGTTTTGGTGTAGGCATATGTGTATGAAAAGGCGCAATTTTATTGAAACGTTTGTGCCGCACTAAAATATATGAAAAATTATTTAAATTTGATTTCAAGTATTAATATTATCAGAGAATATATGACACTGAAATTATTTCTTAAAGATCATGTGGGTGATTAATATAGATGAATATTTGCGTAGGCTGTACTTAGTAAGAGTCATTATCGATATGATATTTTTATAGACGCACTTGCGTTGTGCTTATATATATATGTGATCTGATAAATATTTCATCTTTTATAGATTGTATAAAAATATAATTAACAATAATTATTTTAACAACTCCTATCTGTCAAATCTTAGACAGTAAATATTATCAAAGTTTTATTGCGTATCTAAAGGGTATGAAACACTTAAATAGTTATAAAATATTGCCTAGAGATGTTTTGGAGAAGTTGAAAATATGTTTTTTATTGTACATATATTATAATTCCTTACAGGTCTACTACTGTTTATCAATAAATATTTTGAAAATAAAGAAAATGTTTTGTAAACTCATCGAACTTATTTATTAACATAGCATACTCGTTTGTTCAGCCGTCGGTATTTTATATTGAATAGATGTTAATCCATCTGTCATCATGATTATTGATTCTGTCTGATTATAAACTTGTGCTCTTTGATTTACTTGATCAGAACGACAAAAATGTGATACTGTTTTCGATGGTAATTTATTCAAATTTTGTAATAGATCTACTTTTGGTCGTGGTGATTTCGTAACAGTATTACTAGTAGTATTATATCTAAATATCATGTATTATCTTGTTTTTTTTTTCAAACAAATCATTAATCTTGCTTACAAGATACAAGTGTAACAACAATAGCATGAACACATGAAGAAAAAAAAAATAGGATGAAAAAGAAAAGATAATTGTGTATGTATGTATGTATACAAAAGCTAAATATAGCTTTGCTAAAATAGGAATAACAATGGAGATTACGCGCGTACGCAGAATGTATACATATGAAGAAAAAAAAGAAATTTCTTATTATACGTGGAAAATATTTAAAAAAAAAGAGAAATAATTGAACAAAGATACAAGAATAGTCATAGTTATACAAAAACAAAATGAACTATATGACCATTCAAGCAAATGAATAATTAAAAATGAAAAACTCTTCTGATTTTTTTTTATTGTTTTTTTTTCTATCTTGAATTTTCGACTAGTTTAATATAGTAATCGAATAGATTGTTAAAGCTAGGAAAGACGAAAGAAAGACAATGAAAATGTTAGCATTTTGTTTTTGACCAGCACCCCAGAAACCATAACCACCTTGTCCATAACCACCCTGTCCATAACCACTCTGTCCATAACCACTCTGTCCATAGCCAGGACGATTGTAACTGCTTCCACCTGAATAGTAATTACTTGAACCTTGACTTCCATATGGATATTGTTGATTTTGGTTTTGATAATAATTTGCATACGGTCCTTGGCCTTGACCATATGCTCCATCTACAAAAATAATGGACAATTCTTTTATATTGAACAAGTATATATAAATATGAGTTAACTTAATAGATATATCTAAATTTTGTTTACTTACATTGTCCAGTATTATATTGACTACCAGCACCTGCACCACCATATGGATTATAATTTAAACCTTGTTGTTGTCCTCCATATTGAGGATTTTGATAGGCATTAAATTGTCGTCCGGCTTGCATTTGTCCTAAATTTGCATTTTTTAGTAATCCTTCGCCACCCTGACCAATCTGCTGTTGTGGTTGCCCTTGAGAATTTAGAATTACAGGATTTGGTAATTGTCGTTGACGAGAATCTGTGTGAGAATTGAATGTATTCGAAGCTGCATTTTGATTAGCTGCTTGCGAATTTATTTCAGTTTGTCGTCGACGACGAGCTCGATTGGCATCGGCCACTTAAGAAATAGAAACCGCATTCATGATTCATCATTTGCATATTATTTATTTATGTATTTTTTTATTTACGTACACTTTAATATATTCTGTAAATTTATATACATATTTTTTATCATTAGATTCGCTGACTGATAGAAAAAGGTCATCGTCAATCTATTGTCAGCATTATTACACATACACTATTTTGTTACTGATCTCTACCTAACCTTTTATTTCAATTTCTTCTGTTGAAGGTTATATACTGATGTGTTCTGAATTTAAAGATTATCAGTTATGCTTATCTCGTAATCTTGTGTAGAACAAGTGAGCGTCTTTCATTTTTGTTTGAAAATATAATTAAAGATGTAATATTATACTATAGTACATCCATGTTTTATACACAGAAACGTACATATATCTATATTACGCATATCTTTTTCAAGGTAAACTGGTTTGTCTGACACCTATTTTTCTATATGGATAAGCTACAAGTAGTAATAAATTATTTCACTTACCAGTAACATACAATAAAACTAAAGTAATGATCACTTTCCAAATAGCAGTCATTTGGTTTGAATAATTTTTTTGTAATTTATATGAATGTTAAATCTAATTTAAATGAAAAGAAGGACAAGTCGGTTATGAAATATATCGAAACACACATTATGCAAAAGTGTTAGAAAAAAAGAAAAGAAAAGAGAGAAACGCAAGAAAAATCCGACTGTATAAGTGTTCGAATTTTTTTCTTCTTTGACTATTTGAGCAGTAACAAAAGATATATAGCAAATGACGACATAGAAAGGAAGCTGAAGGAATATGTTAGATGATGAATGGTGCAAGTGAAAGGAGCTATTGGGTGTGTATACTCGCATAAACTTTTCTCTTGTCTCCTTTTTTTATTTTTTTCTCTTCCAATCTCGTCATTTACTATCCTTCAGTACGACTACAGTTCTTTTATGTTTTTTTTTCTCTTTCGTCTTCCTTTCTTTTTTTACTAACTTTCTTCACTATTTTTATAATCGTCATAGTAAACTTGGTCATCCGTCTATCGTTTGTTCATTCAGTAGCCGATATAGACGATGAAATAAAAAAAAAATGTTACATGTCTCGACTCTCTTACTTTTTCTCCCGCTATGTCGTCTACTTCTTGACGTAAATTATGGTCAGTCAGCAAGATTGTCATCATTCTTTTATTCATTCTTTGCGCGAGGCATAGGTCAGTATTCATACCTTGTCTCATTTTCTTTTACCTGTACATATATAAATACAAAAATGACGCAGTATTTTGTTCTGTTTCATTACTTGTAATGTTAATGGAATTTTTCTTCTCTCTCTCTCTGCTATGATACGTTTTTTTTTCGTCATTTCTACAGTGTCTAGATGCCTTTCTCTCTGTTTCTATTTGTCTTCCTCTATATATGAAGCATAAAAAGCATACATATCATCAATCTATTATACATCATTACAAACTATCATTTTCAATACTGTGTTGTTTTTTGAAGGACAAAATAAACTCATTTTTAAGTTTCAAACATAGATACTCGATTGATTAGAAATAAGAGAACGGCTATCGATGTTGTTCATTTTTCTATAGATGTACCTATCGAAAAAAAGTCCATTAATAATTTACATTAGTAATGTGGGGAAGAAGTAAAAAACAAAAGTTTTTCATATTATTTTGGTTTGTAAAAGCTATTTGCAACAAGGACACTACTCGCTAGAACGAAAAAAAAACACTCTAAACATTGACAGATTTTTATAAATAACGAATGTTTTTCAAAATATCTTACGATTCATAAAATATGCGTAACTTTTCACATTTATGGGCTGTAAAAATCAACAATATCATATGGTGCATTTTTTTACTCTCTTATCTAGGCTGTTGTTTTTTTTTGTTTCATAATGAAACAAAAATATGTTATGATACAATAAATCATCAATGAAATAATAATAGAGATCTATTTAAATGTATTTGTAAAAACATAGTAATTTTTGTCCACATCATTTATATTAGATTTCTTTGAAAATAATAACTCAATCTTGAATTACAATAAAATATATGACATATAAGAGGTATCGTATGATTTATTAACGATTGGTCAAAATAATGAGTAATCCGTCGATTAGTCAGAATAATTTTGGTCGTAAAAAAGAAAAACATATGAATCATTTCATGTACTAAATATAACTCATTTAATTCATATGGTTATTCTAATTCAAAGAAATAATGGTTTGTCTTACTCATAATTCATGGGTTCATTTTAAGAATCATCGATGCCTATGAATAAACACATTTAATATATGTCCTACAATACACTGCGCACATTTAAAGACTGTAAAAATGTATTCATGAAGATTTTTTTTTTCTAGTTGTATGACAAAGAGATATGAAATCTAATATTGATTTTAAAGAGGTAATACGCTGGTTAGTATTTGACTAACATGATAATCTGATAACTGTTTGAGTAGTTTATTTCTTTTTTTTTGTCGTATGTTTAGTTTATCACATTTTATTTAAAATCTTTGGAGTAATTAAAAATTAAACTGTAGATGTTAGATGAAATAATATCGAAGAATTTCTTTTTCCAACTTGAATATGTTTGTTATTTACAAATAATGAAAAAAAATTCGGTTGGTTTATGACATTTTATGATCTGCAAATTCAATTTTCACTTGTATATAAAGTGTCCAAGATAAAGAATAAACTTCAAAAAAATTGAAAGTTTTCTATGTACTAAAAATGTTGAAAAAGATTTTATATATGAATGAATATTGAAATTTAAATGGAATCAAGAAAGAATATGTCTATACTGATGATATTCATAAAGTGAATTATTATTAATCGATGTGTTTGAAAAAGAAATATGTGAAATACCGATTCAATTATTTACCTAGTAGAATAATTGTTGAGAATAAGTTCTAAGGCAATCCTTTTCTTCTCTGATCTATCATTCAGTTCAACAGTTCTGATTACAAATCATCGATTATTTTTCAAAAACATTGATATGAAATAAAATAAGTCAAATATTCCTATTAATTGTACATACGTAGCTAATGGAATAGAAGGAAATATATATATATAATAAATTCTTAATAATACGTAATCATTTTCGATATGGTCAGAGAAAAAAACACATGATAAATTTAACAAGTAGTTGAACTTTCGATGTTCGTAGAAATTCACCATGTATGTGCAAACCCCTACCGAGAATAGAAGGTCACCTCTGAGTCACATCTGTAAAAGACATATTAGAAGGTCATGGCCTTATGAAAGTTTTTTTTGTTCTATGTAGTATTTGCAGCGACCGACACCGACACCAGATAAATGTAAACAATAAATTAGACTATTACATCGAAAGAAGTTTAAATAAAGAGAAAAGAAAACTAATCGATAAAAAAAAGAGTCAGTCATATTCAATAGATATAGTGCAAGTAATCATTAACTATTCAAATCGAAATCATAAACTGATGAAGAATGTGACGAACATTTAAAGTCACTATCGGATAGTTCCGTAGATGAAGATCAATTAAAGATTGTTTCTGATATAGAAGAAAACGAAAACTTACTTGTTTATTTATTTAAATAATTATTTAAATTTGAAATCTGTTGATGATACTAAAACTAGTACCGATGAAAGTATGAGACACAATATTTAAGACAAATCAAGTGAAGAAAATGGAAGATATTAATTAATTTGAAATGAAAAGAAAAAGATTCACATGTAAATCATTCATAAGAAGTAGTTTACGGCTATCAATAGACCGAAATACTAAAAATACTTTAATTTTGAGTTGTTCAACTAGAAAGACAAAATCTGTGACTAATAAACGTAAAATCATAGTTTTTTACTTTAAAAATCTCATTAGAAGGTCACCCCCAATAGAAGGCCATCCATCGACAAGTGATGTAACATTTCAAAATGCATGGCCATGACCTTTTATTCTGAGGGGTGGTTTACTACCAATAATAGCATCACAAACGACAAAAATTATTTTATTGAAAATTTCTTATTTACTTATTTCAACTGTAAAATAATCATTCAAGTATTAGTACAAAAATGAAGAAATCATATTTATATTGTAGAATGTATTTTCTCTCGAACATCACAACTAAGACTAATAGTTAATAAAACAATCATTGCTAATACGCCTCGAAATGTAACATAAGCATCATGATTACCACACGATTTAAATCAAACACTGTATCCAACGAATGTAGTATAAGAAAAACAATACATAGATTCATATTTAAGTTCCATACATTTATTATCAATTCAAAAGTATTTGATACTATCCGCTGCTATACAACTGTTCTCTTTCTAAAAAAAATAAATGGTTGAAAGAATCATCAATGTCTACCATGTTCTAACGATTATTCTATTCGCACAAATGGAATTTGAATCGACAAAAATTCTATACAGTTAGCTTTTCTATTAGAAACTTAAGTGATTTTTAATACTACTGAATAAGCTCAGCAATGTATACTTGTTTTGAATAAATTGAAGAATAGCATTGTATTAGTTTATAGTAATATAAATTTATTAAAATAGTTTTTATAAACGATATTTGTTTTATTGGACTTAAACGATAATTTATCTTGTTATGCTATGATATTCAAAAAAAAGAATGAATAATGTAGATATATTTATATTTGTTCTTCGCTTGTATTTTTATGCAGTATTAGAAAGAACAAGATTTGTGTTTTTTGGTGCAAATACAAATTGTTTAGATGAAAAAGTGGACTGGACCTATTTTTATCTAAGTCCAATTCTTATTAAAAAATCATCAACTAGAAAAACATATAAAGATTGAGTTACCTACAATTTAATATTTATCAACATACGAACTATTCGTTTAGATTGCAATATCCAATTACATATAAGCAATCTCGATATTTTGTTAATTATTTATTGTTAGATGATTTATCTTGTTAGGAAAAACATGTTTTGTCAAGATCAATGAATCTCATATTACTTCCTAACGAAGATTAAATCTTTAAATATAGAACAATTCTTATGATCGCTGATAAAGTATAAAGATAATATTTTGATTTGATTTTAATATATTGTTATTGATGATTGTATAAATAGAATATAACATTATTGATTTATTAGTTGGCTATATTATTCATAGATAAATTATATTGAAAAACTAGAAAATCGAGATGACTTGTTTCTTATGTGACTTTAGAAAAGAACAATTGAAGAATATTGGGATAATTATTATTTTAAAAACGCATCATATAAGAAATAAGAAAAAAAACTGATTTGAATGAAAAAATCTAGACTAGTATTGCTATAACGCGAATTAGATAATAGAGTTCGCTGAGCTGATTAACAGCTGCTACTGTGATATTGTTATTGCATTGTTTATTTTTCATTTTCAGTGTAATCTTCTGGGTATTCGCCGTCGTCTTGACCTCCATCACCACCTTCTTGAGCTGCTGGTGCTGGTGTTGCTGGTTCATTTGCTGGTTCTTGGTTATCGTCATCATTATTATCATCATCATCACCATCGTCATTATTATCAGCAGCTGGATATGATGGTTGTGGTTGAGGTTGGGGTTGGGGTTGTGGATAATAACCTGGTTGGTTATATTGATCGTAACCAGGATAGTTTGGTTGTGCTGGATATGGTGCGGGTGTGGGTTGTGGTCGAGGATTATAACCACCATCAGTGACCTAGAATATACATCACGCGTATGAAAAAAATTAGAGTTTCATAGAGAAAAGACTAACTTGTAAATCGATGGAAGTTTCATCTCTTGGATTACCTGTACCGGCACTACATACATATCGGCCAGCATCACCGTGATTAGCATCAGGAATGGTAAGACGTGCAAGCTTTCGGTTACCAGAGAGAACTGTGCTTTGTGCTTTATGTGGTAATGGCTATGAAAGAATATTATATATTTAAATAAATATAAACTAGAAAAACATATTCATTTACTTGATTTCCACCTCGTGACCAACGTGGTTGAGCATGTTGATTATAAGGTGCAATAACTTCACAATCAAAATAAATGCCTTGTCCGGAAGATACACGAGCTCCCTCATCAGGTCCGTATATGTATACATCAACACCTTGTTGTTGTTGTGGTTGTTGAGCGTATGGATCATAGTGTGGTTGTGGTTGTGGTTGTGGTTGAGGTCGATAACTCTGTTGTGCTTGTGGACCTTGAGAACCTTGTGTATATGGAATTCCAAGGCTTCGTGCATATTCCCATGGTACACATCTTTCACAACATTCACCTTGTAAGGTTGTTGCTACATAGTCTTTACCACAATTGGGTACAGCACAAGCACGACGATCACAATTTGGATCTAAATTCAAATGAAAACTCTTTCTATTCTGATAATATCAACAGTAGTTTCCTTACCATTATATGCTTGACGTTTAACTAATCGTCTAAGTAGATTAATTTCTGGACGATTCACTAATTGTTCTGTACTACTGAGCAGTCTTGAACTGGCGACATAAATAGTCGCAAATGATACAATGAAGATGAGGGCGAGTTTCATTTTAACAATAAATCAAATCTATAAGAAGAACAAACCTTGAATTAATACTATAGTATTTAAAGAAATGAATAGACTATTTTCGATCTACTCATTTGTTTGTCTGTAATGCAAACAAAAATTGAGATGCTTCTTTTGTATGGTGCTTTTTTATCTCGCTTATCTCATTTTTCTCCCATGATACAAATATGAATGATATATGAAATGAAATCCGTTCCGTTTGCCTTTCTCATTCGATCTCTCTCCCTAACTCCCTATTTTTTGTCTTATTATTGTGAAGGGCATAGTCCTTTTTCTTTTTCATTTATTTGATTCAAGATAGGTTTTTCTTCTTCTTCTTCTTCTTCTTCTTCTTCTTCCTTTATTCAGCAAAATTGTGCATACGTGTCCTATCTCGCTTAGCTAATAATCCTTACTTATTGTACTTGTTCGTTTTTTTATGGTCTCGCTCAGACGTAAAACTAGTAACCAAAATACGAAAAAAAAAATGATGTCTTCCCAGTTCTATAAATAAAACACGTAGAGAGAGAAAAAAGAGAAAAAACCATTTTCTTCATTACATTTATAATCAAACAGGTACCTCGAATAACAAATAATCTTGCCTTGTTGTTCTATAGGTCGAAGGGTATTACTTTCTACAATTTAAGAAACATATGTAAAAACAAGTTTGATGTTATCTTTGTAATTTAAAATTGTGTTACCAGTACATACAACTAAATATGAAATTCAAGACAATACATTTTTTCTATCAATCTGTTTACGTTCGAGGAATCGACAATATTCTCATTTTTTTTTCTTTTTCAAACAACAACCTTCTGTTTTTTTGATTAGTATTCATATAATTGTATGCAGTTGCGAATTTTAACTGATTTGATTATAGTAGAAAAATAAAATCTGTATTAAAATCCTTCGATAAATATTAGACAACAATGAAAAGACTTTTTTTATGATATTAAACTATCAATATCTGTTTTACAATAACAGTTTAAATATAAACCAAATAGATATATATTGTAGGTTCATTGATAGAAATAGAAGGTTCTTCACAATTGATAAAAATAGAAATGATTATTTATCGTTTATTGTAAAATAATGAATCAACTCATATTAATATTCACGTAGTTTGATGTAAAGACATCTAAAAAGAAAGTGCCTATACACATATTTCTACACAGTTCTTCAATACATATAATTGCCGATATTGTATTTCATAAAATATAATAAGGTCAGTCTGAAAGAATAAAAATCAAGAAAGAAGTGGAACAGGAAATGAAATCATTTAAATGCCATTATTCGTTTTTTGAAACAATAAAATACGGTTTATGATATTCATAAAAAGAAAAACGATTATTTCAAAATGAAAAGGCAAACCAAAAAAAAACTGTTTTCTTTTGTTTATGCAAAGAAACAACAGTATATTACAAATAATACAACTGATGAATATGTTATGATAGCATTCGATCAATTGATTAATTCTTTAAGAGAAATAAATCATGCATAATATATCATTAGCATTTTCTTCTTATAGGATATTCAAAATCTATTTTCATTATTTTGAATAGCAAATAATATAAAAGATCTCTTAAATTAGTTTTTATTAGAATTAGAACTTTGATATAAATACATGTTGAATTGACATTTATATAAAGGGCATAAAAACAATAACATTTCTTTTTCAAACATCAAAAATATATAACTATAGTCATTTTTTAATCAATAAAACCTATCGATATAAATGAAATCACCGATGAAATGTTATTGTATATCTCTGATGCGTGTAAGAAAAGAACATATGTATGATATAAGATAGTGTAGCATTGTTTTTACTCTTTTCACTATCATAAAACTGAAACGTACTTACATTGAGTAGTATATTAGACTCTCTTACAGTATACAGCTAAAATGGTCAAGTATTTGTATATCAAAAAAGTTTATTTTAAATAGATTTCTCGTATAACTATAGATTCTTTCCATCAGATCGTTATAAATGTTTTATTACATTTTAAAACTTCACTTATTTGTTGAAATAACTTGTTTAGAGTTTATACTTACATATTTATGTAATGTATTATTTACTAAACAATTAATTTAGATACAAATTACAATATAGCTTTTGGTAAATAGAATAGTTGTTATTGTTTTTTTATTTTGTATATACATATGTCCTCCCATTATTAAAATCTCGTTCTGTGCTAAAATAATTTATAATATAAGTACCATTTATAGTACAATTAGTTGATGTTTTATATATTTTGTTTCTTTTATTAAATACAGATTTTGCTTTAAATATATTTTTTATATGTAGAAGAGTAGGTTTCAATAAACATCGTTTTTGATTTAATAACAATATCAGTAAAAATATGAAGCATATTTTATTTGTTGTATTCGATTCATTATAAAAGCTCTAGTTACTAAATCTGATATATTTCTCACTTTTCATCTGACAAGCAATTCTACATAAATCATGAACATCATTGTTTAGTATCTTTTTTTAATAGAAACGATATTTATTCAGGTTTGTATATATGTCATTTTATTAAATGACTGCTTAGCCTTTTTCTATGCACGTAAACTAGACGAAACAAATGGTGATAATTAATGTATGAACATGATAGCGTACATTAATCATTATTTAGTAAACATTCCTTTCCTTTTTTTTGATCATGTTCTTATAGCATACATAACATAAGAGAATATCATAATCTACTATGTATTTTTCTTATTAAGAACGAATAGAAATGGATGATGATAATGATGATGTGTGTTAGATCAAGGGTTACTATTCTTTGTATAATGATGAACTTTATATGGTATTGTCATTATTAATATGGTAAATGAGTATATCCATAGGTTATTTTAAAAGATTTTAGCTGATAGTTCATAGAATAATCTCTTATATGCTTAATACATGATCGACACTTGACAATATTTATATTTTTAAATAATGAATTCAATGAGTTACAATCTATCATATAATAGTTGAGAACATCTTTTTATTGATAGTATTTTTGAAGAGATATGTATGTATGTATATATATATGATTATCAATTATACAATTAGCATAAAGTCATTACAAAACAAATGGTAATAAGCGGAAAAGATTCTTCGCTACATTGATTAGTGTGTCGTTTAAAGCTTGTTGCGTCCTTCAATTGTTGCTATTGTTCAATAGATTATTTGCATCATTATGCAGATTTCATGCATAATAAGAATTAATATTCTTCCGATCATGAAGTAATTACTGTTACATCATTGTTCAATATAAATAAAGATACGAGGCTTCTGAAACTATTGTATTTTAATGCTCATATACATTTTTTTCTATGTTCATAATTATGATAATATCGAACAAAAAATTTTAATCTTCAGTTGTATCGAAAAATATTTTATACTATATATAGTTTTAAACATATATGACGATTGTAATCAATGATATCGATACAATAAAATCCAATTGATAAAATATTGAAATAAAAAGATACAACGTGTCATCTGTGGATGTTTAATTCTTGATTTGAAATTGAATTTTTTTATCTTTTTTGCGACATCTATAAAATGAAGATTCTATAGAGATAAAAATGGCTTCCTATTAAACCAATCATAATCGATAAATACAAGGACAGAATGATGATTCAATCTTCGCTTGTCAGATTTCTTATTGTATTAGTACTACGAACAGTGAATACGTGGATGGATGGTCAAACAATAGTTTGATGATCATTCGCTAGAAAAGCTTTACAGATGTTTTTAATATTTTTATGTGCTTTATTCATTTCTTCCAATATACCGGTGATTGAAACGTACAACCTTGATATTATCTCTCCTGATCTACGTACAGGTCCATCTAATTCTCTCTTTGGTTTTGCTGTTATATCATCATCAACGAAACAACAATGGTATAATTATTAAAAGAATAGTATTCTTTAGAATTAATTATATTTCATAGGACTTATGTCGGTGCTCCTCGAGCATTTCTTGCTCGACAACGAAATCCTACGATTTTATCTAATAGTACTCCAGCTATACCAAATGGTCGTTTATTTGGTAATATATTTGAATGTCGGAATGGTACAAATGAATGTCAACCAATGCTTGTAGAAAGTAAAATACATATATTTAAGCTTAATGCTCAGTTCTAATTTGTATATGTATCTGTAGATGAATTATCTGCGGCAATGCCTTCCTTCGATAATGTTCTTGATGATGCTTGGCTAGGTTCATCGCTTATAGCAACATCAGATGATTCACTTGTGGTATGTCATAAAAATATTTGATTAAAGAAGAAGAAGAAAAACGAGAAATTTTATTTTATTTACTTCAGACATGTGGTTATCGTCTAATGCGTAGGATTAGTTTCGAGCGATATGATACACGTGGTGCCTGTTTTAAAATTTCATCCGATCGTGTAAATAATTTTAATTCAATACTAAATCTTTAATTAATTAATTATATTTTCATTTTAGCAAGAAATATCTTACTATGATTTTTGTGAACGAAGTTCAGAAACAGAATTATTACATGAAGGTAGTGCACTATGTCAAAGTGGCCATAGTTTAGCCTATATACCAACGGGAGGAGTAAGATTATTATATTTATTTGAATTCAAAACCATGTTTTTCAATATTTTATTATAGCGATCAGATATAATTGCATTTGGTGAACCAGGTGCTTTTCAATGGTCTGGTCGAATAGAAGCTGATTATTCAGATACACTTTTAAGACAATTATATACAACTAAATCAGCTTCTTCAACACCATCACCATATAGTTATTTAGGTTATTCAGTGTTAATAATAAAAAGTCGAAGTCGAGATATAAATGATAAATCATATATATTTATTGCATCAGCACCTCGTGCATCAAATGGTCTAGGAGAAATTCGTTTTTATACAAAACGTTTTGTAACTAAAAATAATGTTGGTTATGATACATTACAAACAATATTTCATATGAATGATAATGGTTCAGTACCATTTATTTTAACTGGTGATCAACCAGGAAGTTATTTTGGATATACAATGGCAGCAGGAGATTTAAATGGTGATGGATATACAGATCTTGTTATAAGTGCACCATTTTATTATTCAAAAAAACCATCATATGGTGGTGCTGTTTATATTTATTATGGATTAAATGGAAACGTAAATATATCATAGTATAAAATAATGACACTATTAATTTTCTTTTATTTTAGTTTTCAAATGATCGACGTGAAATATTATTTGGACCACCGGCACATTCACGTTTTGGTTTTTCTACTGTTTGTATACCTGATTTAAATAAAGATGGAGTTGATGGTAAAAGACTGAAATTTTTATTTTAATCTAAATTAAATCCAAAAACAAAAAACTATTTCAGATTTAGCCGTATCAGCACCGAGTGAAATAGATGGTAATCATACAGGTAGTGTTTATATCTATCTCGGTTCTCGAACAAGTAAATTAACAACATATACACAAAGAATTGTGCCAAGTCAATTATTACTTAATCTAAAACAATCATCAATTATTAATGATTTTGGCTTTTCATTAGCGTCACAATCACCATTTAATTTTCCAACTATATCATCATCATCAACTGTATCATCAAATTCTACTTTTAAAATTGATTATCCATCATTAACTATCGGTATACCAAAAGTAGATATGATTGTTAATCTGAGGTAAATTCTATCTATATTAAACAATACATTATGTAATCTAAACTTCATCTCTTTTTTTTTTAAATTTAAATGTCAGATCTCATCCGTTAGTAAATGTGAATGTAGTAATAAAGAATATGAAAGAATTACAATCAATTCGTTATAGTGCAGAAAATCGTCAATGTAAAACAATTGATCTAACACCTGCTGTTTGGTAAACAACCCAAAAAAAGAAGACAAAATTCTTCTTATTACTTTGTTTTTTTTCTTATTTAGTTTTGATGTACTTTTATGTTTTGAATCAAATGAAACATTAGCAGAAAATTTAATTATTATTTATACATTAACAGCAGATCATTTATCAACAATTGGAAGAGTTTTATCTACTGTTAATCATTTGCCATCTCTAACAAATAAACAAGTTTTAAAAACATGTGAAAAACAAATATTTATGATAAAGGTTTGTTTAAATGATTTAAAGAAATATTGAGTCATTACATTTTATATGTCATATAACAAAATTAATCATTCCAAAAGGTTGCACATGAATGAATTTCATCACAACTACTTTAACTAGTAAATGTAGTCATTGTTCCGATATGTTTCTTTTCTTATATTATTATCTAACATAGATATTCTCATGAGATTAACTGTCATGATACATTGATAATATCATCTTATTGTATAATATAATTGAATTATACTGATTCGTTTCTAAATCAATTGAACTTGTACTCTTTCTTTTCTCTTTCAATTAATTTTAATAGTATCAGTATGAAAAAGAAATTTGATACCTTATTGAGCACAATTCAAGGATATGATCTATTTTAAAGATATTAATAGTTAATTAAAATTTGTTGTAATATGAAACTATTCTGATAATAACAAAATGATTGATGTTTATAATTTTTAGACAGGAAATGATGATTTTCTAACACCAATTCATTTTAAACTTGTGTATAATATATCACAAGATCGAAATGATCTTCGAGGAAAACCATTTCTTCATGAAGGACGTATTCCAATGATAAATGCAACTGAAGAACAACGAACAAATAAATTTCAAGTAAATTATTTAGAATATAAAATAATTTACTTTTTTTCGATAATTAATTTAGGCGAATTTTTACAAAGGTTGTGGTAATAATGATCGATGTGTAACTGATCTTCAATTAACAGCTGAATTTGTTACTGAAAAAAAGTAAGAATTTTGTTTTTGCCTATTAAAAAAACAAATAAAATCATTCTGATTTATTAATCTATATTCATTTTTAAAAGTAAAATACTTTACAATGATTCGTAAGATTACACGCCTAAAGCTTTTTATTCACAGTCACAGAAAAAAGAAAATAACTTTTTAAAATCATCTAAATTCTATTCTATTATTTAGAGCATTAAATCTATCTGTACTTGGTATTGATTCTGAAATACATATTCGTCTTCAGTTAACTAATATACAATCAGACCCAAATCATCGAACAGCTGATCCTGCATTTGGAACAAAAATCGATGTATATTTTCCAACAGCATTCGTTCAATTTTCACAAGCAAACATAGTTAATATTTATATCTATTTTTAATTAATAATTTTATTTCTTTTTTTAATTTCATAATAGGATGAAAAAAGTTATTCATGTCATCCGCTAGATGGCAATCATGTTCGATGTAAAATGACTGATTTTTTCAATAATCCATTTCCAGCAAACAGATCTTCTACAATCGAACTTATATTTACATTATCAAATGTAGCATTAAGTAATATTCTACGTTTTGATTTTAATTCAACAACATTAACAAATGAAACAAATTTGGATAATAATAATGTTACATTAATAGCAAAAGTTTTATTAAAAACAGATTTAAGTTTACGTGCATCACATGAACCAGAACAAATTTCACTTGTTGGTGATGGAACAATGGGTTTAAGTTCAATTAAAAATCTTGATCAATTCGGAATGGAAGTTACACATACCTATACAGTAAGACATAAGAATATTTTCTTTTTGAAAAAAAGAATGATATACATAAGAGAAATCTATATTTAGATAATTAATAGTGGTCCAAATAATGTACGTTCACATAATGTAACAATTTTTTGGCCATATGAAACATTAAATAATCAATGGGAACATGGAAAAATTCTATTATATCTTGTTGAAGAACCAACTATTGAAGTTTCAGCAACACTGTCAAGTACAGGTGCAAAAATCGATGGTCATTGTGAACGATGGCCACAATGGCGTGATCATATACATATACTTGATTCACTTAATCGATCATCAATGAATAATCGAACACGTCGTGATGAACAAAATTCTGACAATGTTCTTGATTCTAAAACAGCGACAATAGCATCACCTGTATCATCTGTAATACGTAGATTAACGTTATCATGTGATCCAGCTTATCAAAATGTTCGTTGTTATCCAATTTATTGTCATATTAAAAGTCTTTCGGCACAAAGTTATTATCTTATTAAACTTCGTGCTCGATTATGGAATAGTACATTAATTGAAGAATATATGAATGAATATGATCGTGTAGATATACAATCATTTGCATCAATACATATTAATGATTCACTTATATTTCAATCATCAACTGATAATGATAATGCAACAGTAAATAAAAATATATAAGAATAATTAAGATTTTTTTCTTATTTTTAGGCGACAACACCTGTAGAATTTGCTAATAAATCTGATAAAATTATTGTACCTCGTTTACCACTTTGGGTTCCATTAGTTGGAGCTATGGCTGGCCTTATTTTACTTATTTTTATTGTTATTGTTTGTTGTTTGGTATGTTTAATATTTATTAAGAATACTCTTTTTAACAAAAGAAACATGAAAAAATTCATATTATTCATCTTCTCATATCTAGGTCGGCTTTTTTAAACGTGTTCGACCACCATCTTCTCCTCTTCTCTGAATTTTCTTTATTCTTTTTAAAAAAAATTCACAATGGGTATATTTCTTTGCTCGTTGTATTTGTTGTGTTTTTTGTGTTTAAATTTCTTTTTTTAATAATTTGCAATATAAAATTTCTTTTTTTCTTCTTCTTAGCTTGGCTTTTTTCAACGAACAAAAGCACCACCATTAAAAAAGAAACCAACTACACTTACACTTGATGGTACAACAACGAATAGTTCAAGTGATGAACATCAACGAATTCTTCTTCGACAAACATCTCGTCAACAAATGCTCTATCCATCATCAGCAACAAATTCATTTAATGATGAAAATTATCAATCACAACAAACAACACAACCATTAATACATTCAATACCTGAAGTACCATCTGTTGATAATCAAGATCAAGATATTGATGAAGATGAAGAAGATGATGATTTAACACAAAATAATCTTGGCAATCAATCAGATATAGATGAAGAAGCACGTTTTCCAGTTGAAGATGATGAAGATGAATATTCGTCAAAAATGAATGAACCTTTAGTAGATGTAGAATCAATCAATCAGTGAAATAAACTCATCTTTTTTTTTTTTATAACAGTGCATGTTCTGTTTTTTTTAAAATCATTTATTTACACACGTATGTTCGCTCTTCCGTTTTTTATTTTTTAAATATTAGTAGTCAGATAGATTTTTTTTTGCTCGAATGTATTTTTCACAATTTTTATTGGCAATATTAGTTTGTTTGCTTGTTTTTTTTTCTGTAGCGAGAATGTTATTGTTGTTATTGGTTTTTTTTGACAATCGTTTATTTAGCATTTATATTTAACCAATCTCAAATTTTCGTCCGGTTTTGTATTGATCTTTATGTAATGCTCAATATTTTCTTTGTCGAGAATATTTCACATCCTCTACACCCCATAGTCAGATGATGTTTTGCTCACAATTTCTACTGAATAAAAACACAATAAATATATATATATATTAATAAAAACATATGTTGCCAGTCTATTAACTATTCTTTTACTATATGCATTTTTTTTCTTCTTCTTTACCTTCAGATTCGTTTTTTTTTGTGTCATATCGTATATATATTAAGTATTAGCAATGTCGAACGAACAACGTAAAGCTGAACTTGAAGTTAAACGAGCTAAATTAGAAGAAATACGTCAAAAAAAACTTCAACAAGAAAAATTAAGAACAGCTCCAACAACACCAATGACACCTAATCTTTCTTCCATGCCAATTAATTTATTAACAACACCAAGAGAAGATGCTGATCCAGATAGAATCTTACAAGAAGTTGGTATTCGTCAACCAGTATCATTACCAGCAAGTTCACCATCAATATCACCAGGTTCAACAACATCACAACAAAAACGTCGACCACCAACAAATATGGCTTTACAAATATGTCAACAAACAACAGCAACAATAAGTGTACCACCAAAAGAATTAGTTACTTATTCGAAAGAAGTACAAACAATTGAATCTGGTGATAAAGATCCAGCAGCAAGTCCAATTCAACATGATCATTTACAATGGGATGATGAATTTCAACCATCAGCATCAGGCGAACATAATCGTTTAGTTTATGTTACTGATGATGAGGATACAATGAGTTTAGATGATAATACAAAACCATCTATGGGTATGTCATTAGCATCAGCAACAGAATTAAAACGTACACGTTCACTTAAACATCAAAATAAACAATTAAGTTTACAAGGTCAATCATCAATGATAAAACAAGAATTAACGAATGATGAACGTGAACATATAATAAAAAGTGAACAATTTCAAGATTTCTTTTCTCGTTCATCACGTTTAATTGAACGTTCATTATGGGAAAGTCCACGTGCATTTGATATATTTAAAGATTATAGTGGAAGAGATTTAGATGGACAAAATGAAAAAATGGATGTTGGAGAAATAATTAAATTTGATCGAGAATTTTTTGATGAACGTTGGACACGTCATCGTATTGTTACATGTATTGATACATCAACTTATCATCCAGAATTAGTTCTTGCATCATATTCACAAAATGATGAATCAACACATGAATCGGATGGTGTTGTACTTATTTGGAATACAAAATATAAATCAAAACCAACACCTGAAGTAAGATTTTTACTGTATTAAATTAAAAAAGTATACGATCAACAATTTGATTTCATATAACGAGAAAAAAACTATATAAAGTACTGGAATGATACATGTCCTTAAAATAGAACAAAAAAACTACATGTTTGAAGAGCAAGTAACAGCTGCCAGGATCATCAATCAATGTAACATAATTTACAATCTGTGATAACAAAATTTTGTTGACTTTTTTTCTAAAGAAAATAACAAATAACTCAATAGATTATTTTTCCATAAAGACACCTATTAAATACAAATTAGAAGATATGAAAAATCTTTTTTTTTTGTTATAATTAATATTCAAGAAACTTTAGACGAGTATCTATTAATAGATGGTTTATTAGAAAAATGAGATGAATTTATATGAATGAAATAATTAATTAATACTCATCATTATTTTTCTCTTGATTACATGATTGAAATGTCTTGTAGAGAAAATTATAGATTTGTTCTTTGGATATTAACTTTCTTTCATCTTTATCAATTTTAGTATGTATTCAATTGTCAATCATGGGTTACATCATGTGTATTTAGTAAATTTCATCCAAATATTGTCTTAGGTGGTACATATAGTGGTCAAATTGTTGTTTGGGATACACGTACAAATAAACGAACACCTGTACAACGTACAGCATTATCAGCCTCATCACATACACATCCGGTTTATTGTTTACAAGTTATTGGTACACAAAATGCAAATAATTTAATATCTATATCGAATGAAGGTAAAATGTGTTCATGGAATATTGAAATGATGACTCAACCACAAGAAAGTATGGATTTAGCCTATCGAACAAAACCTGTTGCTGCAACACGAATGGTATTTCCCGGTGTTGAAGTTAATAATTTTATTATTGGTAGTGAAGAAGGTCAAGCTTATTCAGGTTCAAGACATGGAAATAAAGCTGGTATTCAAGATAGTTATGAAGGACATTTTGGTCCAATTACAGGCCTAAGTTGTCATAATGTAAATGGTTCAGTTGATTTTTCATCGTTATTTTTAACATCTTCATTTGATTGGAGTGTTAAATTATGGTCTTTAAAAGAAAATAAACCATTGAATTCATTTGAAGTTAATAGTGATTATGTTACTGATGTACGTTGGTCACCTGTACATCCAAGTGTATTTTTAACATGCGATATAACTGGTCGTTTTGATATATGGAATTTAAATCATGATTCAGAATTACCATTATTAAGTACAACACTTGATGGAAATGTTGCACTTAATAAATGTCTATGGTCACATAATGGTCAACAAATTATATTAGGTGATGATCAAGGTAAATTACGTTTATATGATGTTAATGAATTTTTAACAAATCCAAAACAAGATGATTTCAATAAATTAAGTAGTACATTACAAGAATTTAAACGAAATACACTCGATGCATTTGATGATAATCATTCAACAAATGTACCAACAACAACAACAAATGTTCCAACAACATCAACAACAAGTTCAACATCTGTTAGTCATAATTCATAGATGAACAAAAAAAAACTTTATTCAGTTTCTTATTCTCTCTGATCAGTTTTTGCTTTTTTTTTGCTTTTCTTTTTTATTTCGGGATGTGTAATGGTATCTTATATATCTTTTATTTCATTTGTTTTCTTCACCGAGAAAAATAGAGTTTAAAACTTTAAAATTTAATGCATTAAAACCGGCTCCGTAATGATGATTCCAATCGAATTCTGATGATTGTTTATTCTCAGCACTAAATGCCATTAACATATTTTGTTCATCACCTTCATTCGTTATCTGTTCTTTAGACATTTGTTCAAATGTTTTATTAATTGCTCCTTGCCCATATAGTTGTCCTGTACAACGATTACGAAAAGTAGCAACTGTACGTAATGTTAAAGATATACGTTGACTTGAAAAAGCTAATTCATCAGGATGTTTATCCATATCTAATCGATTATCTTGTTTAATTGAATGAAACCATTCACGATTAGTTTGCCAACCTAATACAAATAATGAATTATGTGGAAGTTTAAAACGTTGTTTTAAACCACTTTGTGTTTTATGTTTAAGTATCATTGTACGTGCAGCACCTAAACTATAATTAACTATATTTGATTTAATTAATACATCTAATGTTTTATCAGAATGTTCACCAATAAAATCTTTTCCATTACGATAATATTGTATTAAAGCATGATTTAATTTTTGTTCAATAATTTGTTCAATACGTTCTTTTATTAATAATGCTGTTGGTGTCCATGATATAAGTTCAGGTTGTTCATCAGCTGGATGACGATAGAGTGGTTCGTATTCATCACCATTTTCAATCTGTAATGTACCTTGAATAGATATATCACGTGGAACACGTCCACCTTTTTGTCGCATTTCATTCCAAGTTATTTCATCACGTAATTTATTAAATAAATCATCAGCTACATCTGTTGGAAAAATATCTAACAATAGAAAAGAATCATTAGAACCATATATGATGCTATTCATAGCCCAATTTGGAACGGATGATGAATTACTAGACGTTGCCATTTTAGATTTTTAAAAAAAGATGATTATGATAATATAGATCTAAAAATAATGTACCAATTACAAGCAAGAAATATTTTATGATGGATTTATTGTACTCATGAGAACATATTCCCTTGAGAGTTCACTTTTAAAATATAAAAAAAAATGTCAAATAGTAATAAAATATATATGTGATTTTTTTAATGTTCTTTCTTCTTTTGAATTGTAAATTAGATATTCAATTTTTTGTATGATGATTTATTCATTGATTAGACTACTTTTCAAACAACGTTTAATAATGCAGAAAATATTTACTCATCTATTAACCAATATATATTTGTTCTTTTCTTATACAGAAAATACTATCTGCTTTATCGATCTCGCGTTAAGTACATATCTGAGTTTGTGATTCAATGAAGTAAAACCCATTTACTTTGATTTTATCTCATTGATACATTTAGACACAATGATGTCTCCATCGTTTACGATTCTTTCTCTTTCTGTACGCGCTTACTGGAGTTTTTAATCTAAACTATATTTAGATACGAATATAGTTCTCGAAACTCATTTATTCAATTACTGATTGTGTTAGTCAAAACTCATTGCAGGAAGAAAAGAAACCGGTTCTTTTTCCATGAATAGAAATATTCTTCAACAACTTCCACAAGCTATAAACAACTTTTTTTTTTCTCTTCTTATATATAACAAAATATTGCTCAATCAAGTATTTCTTATTGGATAAACTTCGATATTTATTGAGTTATTATTGAAAATGATAATATATTACGAATTTTATTCGTTAAACTTGTCGTTATTCATGTTTTTGATTTTACCAGTACAATACAATTTGATGACAAAAATTATCAGTTAACTAGATGAATATATAATTCAATATACTAGATGATTTAGAATATCTTGTAGTATAAAAATATAATACCAAATGACATCTTGTATATGATCAACACTTTCTTTGTTTCAAAAGATATCTAGACGGAGAAAGAGAGAGATAGTTATATGTATATATACACACATCCAACACTCTTTTTCTCCTTTTTCTATAAATACGACGAACGACAGAGAAGCAACAAGGACAACTGTCATTTCCATCTGATCGATAGGATGATGATGAAGAAGACGGCCGACAGATGATTGTAGGAACGAAGAAGAAGAGAAAAAAAAGAAGAAAATATTACGTTTAGATGTACATCGATTTTCTGACTTGTTAATATAAAGAAAAATAGTTTATTTTTTTTTTCTTTCGTTCGTTATAGTTGCCTGTTTACTATATGAGGACGTGCTTAACGACCAATTGTAGATAAGTATGCGGTATTCTACACATCTCTTTTTCTTCTAATTTAATTTTCTTTTTTTCACGTGACACTAATGGAGTCAAATCAAATATAGGTGTCTTTAAATGCCCACGCATCACACCATATTCATTTAGCCTATTGAAAATATGCTTTTATTCCCGTCTTCGTCTTCTTCTCTTTCTATTTTTTTCTTCATCTATACTCATTTGCCTCATTGATCCTTCCCTCTTATGCTCGAATGAAGAATATAAGAGACGAGAAGCGTTCATTCTAAGATGCGACAATCATGACATGTTGCACTGTTGTTATTCTTCGCGCTGTTACTGTTTCAATAAAGAAATAACGAGTTCCGTGCTTAGTGTTTTCATATTAGATCTTTTCTTCATTCCTTTTTTTGTTTACGTTCTTCAATCCTCGTTATTCTCCTACGCTTTTTTCTCTCTTCTTTTTTTTTTATTGTTATCTAAATTATTACTTCGGGTGCACACATCGTATATGTTTTCCAGTTGCTCGTGTTGCTACAATTGCATCTTCTTCTTATTCTCCATCATCTTTTTGTTCGCCGTCTTTCCTCATTTTTTTACTTACATTCTAATTTATAAGGAGTATATATATACACGTATATATATTTTTTTTTCATTTGATGTGAATAAAAGAGAGCGAGAAAAAAAACCGAGAAAAGAAAAAAATAGTAGTGACCTTGCTATGACTCGCTTTTTTTTTCATGCAGTGATTGTCATGTTTTTTGTCTTACTCCGCTTTTTCTCTTATGCTACGTATAAAAAAAATTGTTCAAGGTTACTTAATGTGTCAAACGGATGAATAATTTATAAAAAGGAAACTATAAGATTTTGTACTTTTTTATTTAAGAATGAAATATAGCCTACGTAAATCATTTAGTTATCGTCGACGAAAAGAAAATCATGATGATGATCATGTTAATCCACGTACTACTGAACCAAATGGTGGTTCAAATTCCAATTCCAATTTAGTTAAATCAAATCAATCAAAAAGTTTTTTAGGACGACGACGTCGTTATTCATCATCACCTCCACCTGCATCATCACCAACTAGAACGAAATCAAAAACCTCTGAACTTCCTTATAATAATCATATTAATGATGATGAAGATGATGATGCCGATAATGATCCATTTGCATTATCACCTAATATCAATACTCCAGCACGTCCACTCAATAAATTAGCCGATCAAATTCGTAAATCATTTCGAGGTACTTTAACACGACGTTCTAGACTTGAAAGTACAAATTCAAATAAACGTTTAATACTTAATACAAATGATGAAAATCGGCCCATGCCTGTAATTTTATCTCCAATAACGACAGGCCTCACATCACCAATGATTTTACCAGCAGAACCAATATTCACAGATGAAAAAGATAAATTAAAAACTCCAAAAAAACGACGAAAAGCACCATTAGCACCAACACATATGAATCATTCGTATGATTATTATGATTCATTTTTATTTTGACAAATAAATAATTTTTCTTTTCTATTTTTAGAATATCCGTACCCAATGAAAATTTGTCTACGCTTAGTGTAACTGAAAATTCTGAATCTGGCTATGTTTCATCATCAAACGATCAACAACAACAACAACAACAAAATATATCAACGAAAAAAATCAAATTTAATCGATCATTTCGTCAACAAATATCTCTTCTATTTAAAAAACGTCATGCAAAACAACAACAACAACAACTACAAATACAAAATTGTATTGATGAAGATCTTGATCATCAACAGCATTTTGATGATCAAGATGAAATCAATATGAAAAAACTTACTCTCGGTCAACGATTCGATACATTGAGACGTTCATTACATATTGGCAATCGAAATTCGATGAGTAAGGGTAAAGGTTATTTACTTTCAAACGAATGAATCAGTGAAAACAAAAACTAATAAACGAAATAGTTTAGTAACAGCAAACAACTATATGTGATGAATTCTTTGTATTTTTTTTTTTGTTAATGTAAAAAACAAACAAAAAAAACAAATTTTGTTGTATGTAATGTGTAAATACGCGTTTGCGCTTTATTCATTATATTTTAAATCGAATTTTAATTTAAATTTTATTCTATTTTTTTTTCTTCTTCTGCTTATTTTTTTCTTCTCTTCCTCTCTATTCTTTTCTTTACAATGGAAAAAAACATGACTTGTCTTTCTTCTTGCACATATAAAAAAATAATATATTTATGTATTCCGATGGTCCAAAAATCAATTAAAATGAGTACAATGATTATAAAATATCTTTTTTACCTTTATAAATTATTTAATTGTCTGGCTATTAATACCAATAATACATAGAAAGAGTGACTGTAAGATAAATAAGGTGAGATAAACGAATAATTTATTATGCAAGTAGTCTATTTTTGCGTTCTATGTTACATTTATTATGATTAAAACAAAATCTAGGGGCGTCGCTAGTCAGCAATCGTGTTTTCAATGGGAAAATAAATCATCCTTTTTTTTGTCACAATATTCATACAAATCATAAACAATATTCTTCATATGTATTTATTTTTCAAATCATAGATAAATATCAATTGCTGTCAGATATAATAAATACAATATTGCATAAAAATAAAACATTTTCATCTATATATATATGATTAGTGTATAAAGATATGCAGAGAAACGAATAAATAATAATGTACTTTTATATTGGAAGTTTAAGAGGAAAAGAATCTGATAATTTATTTCATCTGTAATAATAATAATAGTATTTATGAGAATATGTAGATCAGAAGGGTATTGAGATTTTTAAATCATATAGGTTATTGTGTCATAGTAGTTGATGGAAATGTATGGTATTAACTGGTAAAAGGTTAGAATTATTAGTGTTTTATCATGAAAATGTCAAAAGACTAATGATCTAATTGATTGAGAAAATATTCTTCATCATTTTCTATTCATAAAATAACAGTAATCAGTAATCAATGGAAAAGATTTGTTTTTCAAAATTTTCCGCAGAAATAAATGTATCATTTGAAAAAATCTTTTGTTAATCAAAACTAATATTAATATACATAAATTCTTTTCTATATTCATACGTTATAAATGATATTTCTATTCTTGAATTGCTTTATACTATTTTATCAAAAATATATATTTAAATATTGATAAAAATGTGATCTGTCTGTCTTGTTCTCGTTACTGTTCTATATCTAAATAAGTCATTTTAATTCTATCAAGTTGTAAATAAATTCTTTATGAAAACAGGCATGTTAAATATGTCAATCACAATTTACTTTTATTTCTAATTCTATACAGACGTCAATATGACAGATTTATGATTTTCTAATTCATTTATTACAAAATATACATAAACGCTACTTCGATGTGTGTTGTCAAAAACACGTCACAAATGGTTTTCATAATGAATGTTTACAATTTTCACAAGAGAATAGTTATAGAACATATTTATATTACTCTCCAAGGTCGCTTCCTTTTATATGAATTAGATAATTTGATCCATTAGAAGATATAGTCGGTAGTGTTAGAAGCAAAACATATTATTGTCTGAATAGACAGACTAAAAGAAGAAGGTGAGAAAAACTAGAATAGAGAAGAGAAAAAGAAAATTAAGTTATAAACATTAATTAATATAATATATTTTACTGACAAAATCAATTTATTCAGTTACTATTTACATTCAATTCCATTGAAAAATGACATCGTTTATCAAAAGTCATTGACGATAAAAAATGATAAACGTCTTTGTAAGTGCCAGAAATAGATGAAACATTCTTGTTATATTTTTTTCCCAGGTTATCCGATTCCTATTATCTCTTGTTACAGCCTATGTGATGAGCCTATAAAAGATTAATATCGTTTAACCCGATTATAAGTAACAACATAAAAAGAGTATTACGAGAAAATCTACTCATGTATAATATTCATTCAAAGACATATTTCTTTTTTTTTTCTTTACTTGATGTTCTGTACTTCTTGCGGAAAGCTTTTTTTTTATAAAAGAGCAAAAAAAAACATTTTATACATGGAATTATATCTTTCCGATGCGTCTCTCTGTTAGTTGCGTTTATTTACAATATCTAACATACCGGAAATTATTTTTTACTTCATTACACAAAAATATTTCAAAGGAATATGAGTCGAAATATATAGTTACATTTATAAGAAAAGAAGGTTATTCTTTTCATTTTTATCACTTATTCTTATTGAATCCATTAACTACTTGTAAGAAAAAAAAGCGAGTGGTATGAGAATATTATAAAGAGTCTTCATATCTATCGTAGCATTTTTTTTGTGTATTTGTAGATAAAATTCTTTCATGAAATCATAGATATGTATATGATTACCTTGACCACTACTTCAAAACTCAAGTAAGTACAATCAGAACATACATTGTAGAAGGTTATCTACCGGAAAATATGTCAAAATCGGAAATGACGGGAATTGTTCTCTATTTATATATTAGTCTTCTATTATTATATGTCCAGTTACTTTTTTTTATGAAGTTATATAAAAAAAATGATGATGATGACGATGATGTCATCTACAAAATAATAAAAGAGAACAATCAATGATAATAATGATAGTCTTCATCATAATTTTCTACTGTATGATGAAACACAAGAGAAAAAATTTCATATTACTAAGACAAAGAATAGGTGTGACACAATTTAACATAATGACGTCTGTGTTATGTCCTTCGATCATACAACGACAAATAGATTGTATGTTTATATGTTATACTGTCCCTATTGGTATGCCTATTTCGTGATCGTTAATTAGACTGGATGCCAACTAAACTGTTGTCATGATGTATGTCACAAAAATTAACTACAAAATAGTTGCTTGTATATAATTCTCATTTTTTATGATTCTATCTTTTCTTGTCTTCATATACGTGCGCATGCGCGTATGTACATAGTTTTTCAATAGTCACACTCGAATGCCAGACGTTCTATTTTTTCTTCTTCTTCTTCTGTTGTGTGCTGTTGTTGTAAAACGAGATATGTGACATGTGTGTGTGTGTGTGTCATTTGTTCGCCAAGCAAAATCTAATTCAATCGTTAAAATGAATTGACAATCGTGTGTTACTATTACTGGTGTTACTGCTGGTGCCTATCTAATTGAGATGTTGTATAGATGTCCAGTGTCCAGTTGATTTAATTCATTACTCCACCCAACTCGTCTTGAATGAATTAAATATGAGAATTTGTAATAGTAGTAACACGTGCATCGATTGGAAATCGAAATGATTCACTTATCGACAGACGACGATCTAATTACACTGTTGTATTAAAAAAAAATGAAGGCTGCCCGCAAGGCTTGACCACGTATACATGTATATATGTAGACGGTTCAGATGACCATCAGATAGTAGAAAAATGTTACACAATTTATTTCATTTTCAGGCTTCCTGATATCTATTTTCATTATCTTTTTACTTCATCTTACGTCACACTCTAATGAAGTTCATGTAAGTGACAACGACAGGATTCATTTTCTCCATTTTGATGTCCCTTGATACATAGGTATATATATGTATTGTTCGTTAAAATTAATAAGAACGAAGTCTAATTGTACTCATCACTATTA
The DNA here is from genome assembly GCA_905250115.1 of Adineta steineri. Taxonomy (NCBI): domain Eukaryota; kingdom Metazoa; phylum Rotifera; class Eurotatoria; order Adinetida; family Adinetidae; genus Adineta; species Adineta steineri. Next base: position 1,660,239 of record CAJNOI010000002.1, on the reverse strand, counting down.
TTTTGTACATCATCATTATCATCATCGTCATTTTTTATTTGGACTAAGGCCCGTAAGCAATAAGAGTGAAAGTAAATGTGATTGAGTACGGAAGACGTGCTATTCGCGCACCGATGAGTAGAATGACCGGCGCCTCTTGGGCTTATATGAATCTTAACTAACCACTTGGACAACGGAAATGGACATTAGAGGAGAGAAACTAGAGGTGAAAATAATGTGAAATATATGCGCGTTGTCTTATCTAGATCGCATTAACACCGGAATTATGGTTAGAAGAAGAAAAATTGATGTATATACAAATATATATAATATAAAGACAACTGGCTATTTTCATCACTTAAATATTAATGATGATGCAATGAGATAGTATATAAATGACGAGATATTGACACACGTGTCATTTTTATCGGGACATCAGAAAAAGAAAGAAAAAAAGACAATGATAAGTAACAATGAGGTCAATAGCCCATGTATTCTGTTGTGTGTATGTCATGGTGATAAACTGACCATCAACTATTGATCTTGATCGAATCTGGATTTATGCACATGAATGCAGACTCATGCTGAAAAGTGAATTATTTTATGTGTCTATACACACACATATCGATATATTATATATATAGGTGTGTGTATAACGTCTGCTTGTCAATGTATCTCTGATGTTCTGGATAAAAGTTGAAGTAGAAAGAAAAGAAAAATGTAATTTATTCTTGTTTCTTGAGGGTTCATGTTCTTGGTATCAGTAATAGTTGGTGAGTTAGTTCTGACTAGTTTATCTTTCGAGGCTCTTTTTGTCTCTCCATTCAACATACTTGTTCTTTCGTTTCAACAGCAGCTGAAGTTAAGAGAGTCATTATTGACTTTTTCAATTGCAGACAAATCGTCTACATGTTTCAAAACATATAATGACCAATTCTTTATTCTTTTCTTTTTTTTATTTTATTTTGTTACTTAAAGAAAGAAATACAGAGAGACAGAGAAAGAGAGAGAAAAATGAGAGAAGGAAAATTGGCAAAAAATGATGATAGACATCAATCTGTTTTTTTCCTCTTTCTCTTTCTCGTTCGTTGTCTGGTAGTAGTATTATTGTTTCTTTTTCATCATCACTATTACTACTGTTGATGAACATATATATCATAGGAGGACATATACACCGTGAGAGGAGGAGTAGTCAATGAATCCCTTTCAATTCAATAGATGTATGTAATCATATAAAAAAAGATTTCTCCATCATCACTTTTGTCTGTCAATCTTTTCTATCTGATCGAATAGTAGCATCGTAATACATCATTTTTAGACAACAATTCTCTCATATCCAGCAGATTTAGTGGCATTCTCTTCTTCTTCTTCTTAAAAGATTGATAATACTATAAATCGAAAGAACAAAAAACTGAAGAGAGTATAAGCATCGAACACATAGCGCTAGACCCACACTTGACGAGTTAAACATTGTTTACTCACATATTGGTGTGCATTTATATATATATATATAGTTGTAGGCCTAATCGTTCAAACGACGCATGACAACATCTACGACATTGGTAAGTGAATGCAAAGTGGAAAGCTAATAGGGGACAAATAAACCATATACATATACTTCTTATCATTCTATCTTGATGACGGTGAAGAGGGATTGATTTTTTTTTGCTTACATATGGCCTTCATTTTAAATTGTTGTCATTAGTTCTCCTTACGGGTCAATTTAATAGGCCGATATGCCAGTCGAGAGAACAAGGCCGGTCATATACATATAGATTATTTTAAGTGGAGATAGATACTTGATTAATTCGACAAAAGAATGTCAGTTTGACGTATTCACACAAGCACAGAAAAAAAAATAACGAGAGAAAAGTATCAAATCATGCGACTAGAAGAAAAGAAAATCAGCTCGGATGATTATCTGATCAAAAAGGATACATATGGATGTATGAATAGATGTCAGAAAGCTTGCATGCCGATTTCTATCTTGGATTAGATGTAAACAGTATTTTTCTTGAACATCATCAAAACAACAAAAAAAAGCAGATGCTATGCTTTTCCCCTCCAGTAGTGTGCGCGGAAAGACGAGGCCAAATATCCCGTTGGGTCTAATTTGTTTAAATAATATATTTATTTTATCACATGCACTTGCACGCATTTTCTTCCGTAAAATGAGTGTCATCAGTCTTTTCGGTTCAAAAGAAAGAGAAGGAGAAGAGAAACTTTTTACCACCCCGTTTTCTATTTTAAGTGTTTCTATTTATGGAAGCGTGATATTAGATGAAAAGAGTTCTTCGATGAGAGTAGTTTTTTTAACACTACGATTACAAGATATCGATTAGAACGACAAAAAAGAAAGAAAGAGGAAAAAAATCCGGAAAATTAAGATTGCATATAGCAGCTTTTGATTCTCGGACCTATGTCCTTGTCGATATAAAGTGTATAAGTAAGTGAATGAATGAATGAATGAATGAATGAATGAATAAGCGGGTGAATGAATAGCAAACAAATCTCTTATGTTACGACAGCATGCTCTAAAGAAGAGATGCCTGTCTTTTCCGGCCCACGTCCAGTAAGTTAGTGCTATGGTGTTCGTACGCGCGATCACGATTCCCACATTGTGTAAATCAATTATTGAACGCGAGACGTACGATCATTTTTCTTCTGTATATGTCGCGTGCGCATTAGACCCTCTCTTATTCTTTGCTGTAGTTACCTCCTCCTTTTTGCTCTCTCTCTCTCGCTCTCTTGCGCGCGCGCATTCTCTTCTATTTCTTCCTCTCTTCGTCTTTTCTATTCACAATTACACACTCGAGTAACATACGCTGCCGCGTGCAATCAACGCTTTTTTTTACGAGTGATTTCGTTTCACATCCGTTTTCTTCTAGTTGTTCATTCTTGCTTCTATTATTCTCTATGTCAAATTTAAATATCCGTCATAGTTCGTGTCTTGTTTCCGTTCAACGTGCATCAACTTGATTATGATCTTAAGACATTCATCTTCGTTTTCTTTTATTCATATAAAATCATTAAAAAATCATCTTATACAACACTACATTTAACAATATAATCATAACTATCAACCATAAAGTAAGAAGAGAGAGAGAGAGAAAAAAATCATCCCATATAATTCTCACCATAGATATAATTGGAATCATTTTCTTATGTAAGTAATGTAGTAGTAGTACTACTAGTGAAAGAGAAATGTCAAATGAATCAGACAAATATATATATATATATATACATTATTAAAGGTTCATCATCAAGGTAACTAAATCTTTTCAATAGTCAATTTAAGATCTAAAGGTCACAAATCTGTTGCGATGTATCAGCTGGAATAGAAATGAATTCTTCTTTTTTTTTCTCTTTATTATGTCGATGTTCATCTAGTTCTTTTTGTCTTCATTGTATCTCAACGATAGTTTAGAATAGTCAGTAAAACATAGATGATAGAAGACGTATGAAGTCAGTCAGTCAACGATCATCTATCTCGTCAATTAGCGGTCGAAGTTCAAACGAGAAAGAAAAACAGAAAATACACAAGAACACACTTAAAAAATAAACAGATATGTACAAGCTGTTGATACCATACGATATGATAATAGTCATAGTCAAAACGAGCAATAAGCAAAAGATGAAGAACAGTAAAAAAGTTAATTCGATAAACTATTGATGAAATGTGTATATTTACATGAGAATAATGGAGAAGATATTGATCTGATTTTAAGACAATTATTTTTTTTGTTTTTTTATATTTTAGAATAAATATTATTTATTTAATTTGATGTAATAACCATGCTGCTATGTCCTGCTCGTGGCTATGGTTAATAGTCTATCTATTTTTTATTTTTATTACTTCGATTCAATCACGTTATATACGTCTACCATCTGTTAATTGTAGTGAATTATCTCCCATAGGTACACCAATCACACAATTATTAAATATTTTACCATCATCAAATTGGGGTTTTACATTTTTAACTCGAACATCCGTTATATCCTATTTCTTGTTAGATGATATTAAAGGTACAATAACAGTTAAACGTCCACTTGATCGTGAAGATCTTTGTCGTTTAGGTATATGTTCATGTTTCAATGAATGTATACTTAAACTTGAAATCAATGCTCTTAGTGATATCTATACACATATAATCTATGTACCAATATTAATTCTTGATGAAAATGATAATTTTTGTTATTTTTCAAATGATATTTATTATTTAAATATAAGTGAAAGTGTACGTTTAAATACACGAATTATTTTACCTATAGCACATGATCCTGATCAAACACCAAATAATGTTCAATCCTATTCAATTGTATCAAATAATTATACGGAATTTCGTCTTGATTATCAAATACGACCATCTTTAATTATTATTGAACCATTAGATAGAGAATTACATGATAAATATTTATTTAATTTTTGTGCTTATGAAGGTATTGATAATCAAAAACGATCATGTTGTACAAAAATTCTTCTAACTATAACTGATATTAATGATAATTCACCGATATTTCAACATAATCAACAAACACCATTAATTATTAAAATATCCGAATTAAGTCCAATTCATACTGAACTTATTCAAATGAAAGCTTTTGATCCAGATGATGGCCTAAATGGACAAATAAAATATACATTTTCAAAATGGACACAAAATGATGTTACAATTAATAAAATATTTCATTTAAATTCTCAAAATGGTTCAATAACATTATTAAAACAATTAGATTATGAAGAAAGAAATAATTATGAATTACAAATACAAGCAAAAGATTTAGGATTAAATGCGATTCCAACATATGCAACAGTTATTGTTGAGGTAAAATATATATTCTAAATCTCTTATTTTTATGATCAATTTCTGTTTGTAAAGGTTATTGATGAAAATGATTGGCCACCTGAATTATTTACATTTACACCAGCTGATGTTCAATTGATAAATAATTCGATAATCTATATATTAGAAAATATTTCAGTTGGTACTCCAATATTATATCTAACGGTTTCGGATCGTGATAGTGGTGAAAATGGCCGTGTATCAATTGAATTAATACCATCAATGAATCAAACATCTGTTGTACAATTAGAAAAAGTTTCTGATAATACATATGCTTTAAAAACAATCATACAACTTGATCGTGAACAAAATTCTTACTATTCATTTACATTATTCGTATATGATCATGGTGAACCTAAACAATCGATTAGAAATCTATTTGAATTACATTTAATTGATGTTAATGATTGTTCACCAATATTTGATAATTCAACAAATTATTCATTTTATATCAATGAAAATAACAAAGAAAATTTTCCTATTCATACAATAAAAGTAGATGATTTCGATGAACATGATCATGTTACTCTTCAACTTAAATTTGATTCTGAACAGAATTATAATGATCTCTTCAAGCTAAATGAACAAAATCAATTAATTATTTTAAAAAGTCTTGATTATGAACAACAATCATTATATCAATTTTCAATACAAGCTGAAGATACATTCGGACATCAGACTTCAATTTCAATATTAATTCATGTCAATGATTTAAATGATAATCCAGTTCAGTTTCTTACAAATTTTACGCAATTTCAAATCGAAGAAAATCAAAATAATCAAACCTATCTTGGTCATATTCAAGCAGAAGATAAAGATAAAAATACGACAGTTATTTATACAATCGATTCAAATGATAATAAACAAATAACTAATTTTATTGAATTAAAATCGAATGGAAATTTATATACAAAAATAAGTTTTGATCGTGAACAATTAAATAGATTACAATTTTATATTATTGCGAATGATTCATATTATACCGATAAAATTTTAATAGAAATATTAATACTTGATCAAAATGATAATAAACCAATATTAAAAAGTAAATCTCCATATTGTTATATTTATAATACAACAAATAGTAATCAAACAATTGAAATACAATTAGATGGTTATGATCCAGATGAAAATGAAAATGGAAATATCATATATTCATTAAAAAATCCGTCATCAAAAGGTATAAGAATTCTTTCAAATGGTTTATTAATAATTGAACCAATATTTCAAGAATATAAATTTGATATTTATTTAACTGATCGAGGAAAATTCAAAAGTTTATCATCATCCTATGAAAATTTTATTGTTTATATTGTTTATGATGAATTTGAATGTCAAAATTATTCATTAATATCATCATTAGAACTTGATCAACGAACATTTATTTATTTTCTTTCAATTATTCTTATTAGTTTAGCATGTTTTATAATAATTATCCTTTTTATTTGTTGTTGTATTTATTATCGACAACGACAAATAAGATTAAAATCTTCAAATAATAAACCAATAACAAATTTAACACCATCATTTTCATCATCATTGAATGATGATGCTGAGAATGATACATTATTAATATCATCACCATCACCACAATTTACAGCTATGACAACAATATCAACATCAACAACGACAACAAATGATTCAAATCGTTTAACAACATTTACAGATCGTTTATCAAATAATAAATCATCATCGTTATCAAGTTCATCATCATCAACTTATGTTAAAATGAGTCGATCATTTGAAGATGAAATACTTTGACAGATTTCTATTCTTTTGCTTTCTTTTTTTAATGTTGTACAGTTTGTTTTTCTTTTATAATAGTGCAATAATAAATCTAATGTGTCATGTTCTTTTCTCAAGGGATTCTCTATATATATATGATATGATATGTTTATTATTATAAAAAAAAGAAAAAGATATAGATCAACAATATAATTGAGCGTGTGTCAGTTTTAATTGAGTAGTCATTCTATTAAGACGTTTAGAATGAAATGTCTCAAGGGAATAAAATAAATTTAATTTTGTTTAGAACAAACTGTCCAGACACATTTTGTCTTTAATAGGATGATTCATTTGATCGTGAATAGAAAAACAAAACTTGATTAGAAAAGCTTTTTTATTATGATTGCATTGAATTATTCCATAGACATTTGAGTCATACGACAAATTGAGTATTTAGAAACTGATTTTACAGATGATTTAAAAGAAGTATAATATAATTATTTTATAATTGTAGATACTTTTCTCTGATAATTAACCCTTTGGCAGCGAGGTTTATTTTTAGAAACTTAAATTATCTTTTTTTGCTAGACGTCTATGACGTAATGAGAGAACAAGAATGAAATGAAAAAACCTGAACATATGTATATCGAACTGCGCTTGTGGAACGCACAAGGATTATATAGAGAATCACTGTGAGTCCCATGCGAGGCTAACCGCCGACAAAGGGTTAAGAAAAAATATCCGCATGATAGAATCAAAATAGAACTTACGAGTGAACATTTGCATTATTTATATAAAGAAAAAGGATTTGTCACAACATTAGTTTCTTCGAGGTTAACCTTTTTAAGTATACATATCTTTTCTTCTGCGATAGAAAAATAATCAGATTGATAATGATTAGTTTTAATTCTCATTAAATTCTAAGAAAGTCATACTATCATTTTGAAAAAAAAACTTCAGGAGATAAGATGGCTCATTGGATAAATTATAATCAAGGACATATTGTCATACGATATATATAAACTACTTGTCTGTATTAATTAAGAAGAAACAAGGCCACAAAATTTTAATTATAGGTTGAATGGTCTGTTGAATCAAAAAGTATCATTTGTCTAAGTTAAAATTACATATTGCTATGTGAAGTAAATACTAGATGTTTATTACAATTTTCTAAGCATGAGACCTTGAAAAATATTTTTATACATAATCGGAAGTAAATGACATTATTAAAACAAACACATACATTTTTTTTACAAATTATTACATTATTTAATCGTGCGGGTTTATTTTATCTGACGTTTTATCTAAGCTGCGATAGCAAGAGCCAACATATGTTGTCGTCGATGAGTCCGTGGACGTCTGAGTTTGTTAGAATTTTCAAATCGACTATTAAGAAAGTTCAAACATGAATTGATTGATGGTGATATCTCTTCATCTTCATCTGAATACTGTTCAGTCATATACTCTTCTTCTTCTTCCGATAGTTCATTTATTTCTTGCATCCGTTGCCATGTTGTTCCTCTCTTTTTGAATATCTTTTTATTTTTGATCTTAAATTGTTGTTTATTCGAAGATTTTTTGATTTTGATTTTTGAAGGAAAATTTTGTCGCCAATTATATGTCGTACATGAAGAGTACCAAACAATTTTTTTCATGAATCGAAACCATTGTTGTTGAAGCGCATGTTTTGCAATATCAGCATGTAATTGATCTTTTGCTGAAATAATAACCAAAATTCCATCGATAGCTTGAATGGCCTCTTGATAATTTGAACATTTAACTAATAAATTATATTTTATTTGAATAATTTCATATAGTAATTGTTCACATGTGGTTGATGTTACAAATTGAAAATCAACATGATGAATATGTTTTAAAATACGTAGTTGTTGATCTTGTAGATCAATGAACTGATTCAATAGATTTATATGTTCTTTTGAATCGAGTACAATAGGAAAATGTAAAACTGTATAATTACTAATCATTGATTGTGATGGTAATTCATTAGTAGTAAGATATTTTTTAAATTCCATTTGAAGACATACAAGACGTAATGCATCGATATTCAACGATGTTAACAATGGTTCTATTGTTGAAAATGTTGTATTATTTTGTTTTTCAGGACATGAACAACATCGTTTTGGAAGTTGTCGTAATGTAACTTCAGTAAACTCATTTGATTGTCGTAATTGATTGATAGCACCATGAAATTTACTAAGAAATCGTCGGTTATGGACAAAACATGCCATAATGATAAATATAGAATGCAATGCAACTTAACTCTGTCCATCTTGCCTTTTTATAGTAAGTGATAGAAAGCAATACAAATGTCGACATCTACCATGACTCATATGAAATCTTACACAATAAATAGAAGGAACAATGTAAATGCTTACATTTTTGTGCGTCACTTAAAAAAATTTCCAACTAATATTATTTCATTGTATTGTGAAAGAAATAAAATTACTATGGTGGTTCTCCGATTTTTTAAGAGTTACGTAATCGAAAATGTAATAACATATTTTCTATGAAATTTCCAAGAAAACACGTACTTATGAATCATGCATAAAATATCGTGACTGAAAATTAGTCATAGGACAATAGAGACATGAAAGAATGTATTGGTGTGTTTATTTTTTGAAAATCAGCTCAATCTACAGGGTGTGAGTGTGGGTAGGTGAGGGAAAGCGTGCTCGACTGACTGATGATGTACACTTGCTTACACCAATACCACATCCTTCTTTTTCATCTTGTGCAGTAGTGGGTTAGCATGGTGAGATGATAAAATAATATGTTTACGTTTAAACCAGGTATTGCACAATTTTGTCAACATTCAGTCAGTCTTGAATCATCATAGAGAAGGAAATGTGTTTATTGGAAAAAATAATTCGAGGATAAGTGGGTAGATTTGTCTACTATAAAGAATAAGATCATACGCACATCCATGCCAACCCACCCAAACTCACCATCATCATACGGTAAAAAGATTAGCATTTGTACAATAGGTAAGAGATATATTAAGACATAACTACGCCACATAAGCGAATTTTCATTTATAAACCCCATACAGCTTTGAGAAAGTCTTTTATTGTATTCTTACTACAAATGTGAAACATGCCACCTCTTTGTTCTTCTCGACACGTTTTTACGAAAACGAATAGCGGCTTCTAAACCTGCTCTTGCTTTTGAGAACAAATCTTTAAAAGCATCGAGAATAGATCGTTTTCAACGCATCAGTTTTGTCTTGGCTAATAGTACTTGCTTTCATTATGCGTATTGCGATTATCAAAACGATTCTAGTATTGCTATCAAGTGTTATATTTTTCATATATATATTATTGCATACCATGCAAATTCTGTAGATTAAAAAATAAATATGTTTCAACGATTTTATCATCACCGAATGAATTGTGTATTATAAAATTTATTTTAACTGACATAAAAAGCAGAAAATAGTATTACAAAAAAAGCATAAAAGATTAAAGCAGTATAATTATTATTTTGCATTGACACAATCGATGCATAGTTCTAAAGAAGCTGTTAGACTAAACATTATACATTGTAAATTATTTTGAGTTATTTATTTGACTTTTACTAAGCGATATGTAAATGTCTCTTTATTGTTGTTAGATATTGTTGAATCGTTTTTCGAAATACTCCTTTATAATTTTTTGATGGTAGTATAAATAAAACAAACGTGAGTGTAGACGGGATAAACGAAATAAAATATCCAATGACATATAACCAAGGATCATTGATTGATTCCATACAATTTGAAATAAGAGAAATAATTATACGTGGTATTGCAAGGATAACTAAGAAAAAAGATCCACATAAAAGATGGCCGTGCTGTCGAAGTTGTTCAAATAAAATTTTGCGATAACTTTCATTAGGATGAACATTTCTTTGTAAAACAAAAGTCGTTCGAATAATGATTATTGCTGAAATTAAATTGATAAAAAATGGAGCAATAAAATGAAATATATTAACGAAGGAATCGTAAATTTTAACTGCAGAAGAATAACTAGCAATGCACCAAATTCGATTTTCACCATCATCATCACTGTTGTCATTACTTAGATTCCGATGGAATGGATCGTGTATAGTTGTGCTAATTACAAATAATATAAGAGCTAATATTACATATCGAGCCAATCTTTTACTTGTATTCTTATTAAAACTAGTTCCTTTCACAGCAGTAATTGCTCTATCTATGGCTACACATGCATTTAACCATTGATCCATATAAAGACTAATTCGTAATAAGAAATCAATTGAAATGCATTGGAAATTTAGGAATGATCGATTTGTAGTGTATGACATTTGTGTAATAATGAGTATTGAAAATTTTAATGCAAACATACTCATAGTAAATAGTGTTGTAATTGCCGATCCTAATAGATAAACACCACAACCTCTACTTCGAAGTTCTTGATCTTTAAATGTCATCACCGATAGAATACCATCAATAAATCCTGCTATAGTCATAATTATAGTTAATGCCAGACTGAATTTGATTATAGTTGGTTGTTGTATCATCTTAATATGTGGTAAAATATGATAACCTAATACGGCATCAAGTGAGAGACGAAATGCAGTTGACTTAAATTGACATTGTCCTCCATAGTAACATTGAGGACAAACACACATTGATGTTTTTGGACATTCACTACTATCTTGTAAACATTGTGCACCATTTTTACAGCTGCTTCCACCGAAACAATCAAATTTTTTCGTGTAATTAAATTCAAAGCAATTGGCGATCCGTTGATGATTAAAATCAGTGCATAAACAAAAATGA
>CAJNOI010000002.1:1627943-1648790 GCA_905250115.1 Adineta steineri | reverse complement strand
TCTCAATCAACTTCATCATCCTACTTATATCTTCGTTGATGAAGATCGTTCAGTTTATGTGTCGGATCGTTACAATCATCGTGTGATGAAATGGATGAAAGGTGCAAAAGAAGGTATTGTTGTTGCTGGTGGAAAAGGTGAAGGGAATAGTTTAACACAATTGTCTCATCCTCAAGGAGTGGTTGTCGAACATATGGGTAATATTTATGTGGCTGACTTCAACAATCATCGAATAATGCGTTGGTGTGAAGGATCTTGTGAAGGTAGTATTGTTGTTGGTGGAAATGGAAGAGGAGAACAACCAAATCAGTTCAATTGCCCCATGGGTTTATCATTCGATGTCCAACGAAATCTCTATGTTGCCGATTGGGGTAATGATCGAATACAAAAATTTGAAATTGATTTGAATTAAATTTGTTGAGATTGATGAAATGAACAGTTAAATTTTTTGCGAAAATATTTTTGTTTATTTTAATTGAAAACTAAATAAATATAAAAGTTCAAAAGTTTCGTCAATAATTAAATTAAGTTTGGTTTGTTAACAAATATCTGTTTCGATTTAGTTTGTTCAAATAAACTGATTTTCCATATTTTTGATTTAAAATAATCAAATAAAAGTTTGATTAATTTGTCAATTTTGTTGTGGTTGATTTGATATTGTATTGAAATAATTAAAATTAAATTTTCTAATTCGATTGAGATAGATGTAGAAGTGAGTTTTTAATTCTATTGGAGATGAGATAATCTAAGAGGATAAGAAAGTAATATGAAAGGGGAATATTGTTGTGTTTTAAAGTTGTGTGTATATGAATAAATAAAATGAATGACAAAATGAAATGAAATAGATCGAATTAATGTTTTTTGTGTAAATGAAATTATTTTTAAAATAAATAAATTTGTTAATTTATTTGACTTGATCTTTTGTGTTGATAATAATAATGATTATGAAATATTTGTTATTTTAATTTTGAATTTATTAAATCTGATAAAATGATAAGATGAATTGATCGATTTTGTGATAAAAAAAGATTTGATGATATTTTTGTTTGACATTTAAATAATAATCAAACAAGAAGAGATAATAGTGATGATGTTTTTATAAATAAAATATAAATGATAATTCAGATAATTTGTTGATAGAATTGATTTTGACAAATTTCAAATAAATAAATAAATGAGACACTTTATTTTCCTCAGACTGAAAGGAAAGAAGAGTTGTAAAATATGTGAATAATTGTTATATTACTTTTAAGATTTGTGAGGTGCAGGCAATGCAAAAATCGAGTGAAATCTATTTTTGCTTTTTTCGTACATGAATCGATAAAGTGGTAGCTTTTTTCTAGTCAAAAACCACGAAATACCTGGAAAACCTAAGTTTTCTCAAAAATCAGGTTTTTGACGAAGTATGCAAAAATCACTATGTTTATTTTCTTGAAACTTTTAGAAAATATTATGGTCAGATTCAGCATCAAAAACTAATTCTAGAAAAGCTTTGAAATTAGTATTAACACAAAAATTATTTTTATAGCGGCACTTCTAATAACTTCCACTATAGTATTGATAGGTCGATCTAACAAACCCATCTAGTTTTTCTAGGGAACTGAGAGAGCTAATTTTTTTGTTTGAGTTCTCATATCAGCCCCCATACAAGTATGCATCGTTTTACTGAAGGTATAGGAAAATCGGTGTTGTCATTCAGATGTAACAGACATATTTTTTATTTAAATCGCATGAAAACTTGTTTACAATGATAAAATTCAATACCAAACCGGATGAGCATGCTCTGAGAGTGTGGGTGGTATTCATGTTTTAATGTGATCTACATCCACACCCAGAACTGCACCTACGCTCTCTATATCAGCCACATCCAGGCCTATATCCACACCCAGACACACATTCGGATATACTGTATGGATGCGGAATCAATGGCAACGCATGACAATAGTTCACAATCGTTTTAGACCCATATAATACATCTACTTCAAAAATAATCTAATAGTATTGAACTTATTTATAGTATATTAATACGGTGATAGAGGGGTTACGTAAAATTATAAATGTATTCAAACAGTCTATTTGTATCTGCAATAGATAAAAGATTTGTCAGGACAGAGATTGTACTCTTATGAATTAAAAGAGTATCAAAAAATACTCTGAACACTACTGATGGAACTTGAAGATTATTTTATGACAATTAAATTTGAACATTGGCTAAGTCATACTACTAATTAATCTACATTCATTCTTGTTTCTACGAATATGTTTACTCAAAGAATATTCGAAAATGATTTTGATTTTTCTAAGAAATGTTACTACATTTGTCTAGTTGATTTGATTCATTAATAATTCACTAAAACAGTCCTTTCAAGAAGATGTACTAAACCTTGACAAACGTATTTCCAACTTATATATATATATATATATCTTAATGTAACCAGTATCTTTATCAACATAATTCAGAATACATAAGACAATAAGCAATTGAATTGTCATTAATAATAATTATGAACACATCTTTATTTTATAATATCAATATTTGGATGATATTCAATTAACATTCGTCTTTGGTTTTAAAAGAGAAAAATAAATAATTATAAGTCGAATGAAAATTTTCAAATAACATCAAATTGATTTTTCTTTAATTTCATTGAGTTTATTCTTTCGAATAAAACAATTAATAATGGGAAATTCAACATATCGGAATCATTTTCCTTTTCATTTTATTTTCTTCGAATTCAAGTCGATTGATTTTCGTTTATTTAAACATATTTAACGAACATCCTTGAGAGAAGTTCAAGAAAAACTTTGATCATCATATTTAAGAAGATTGAATTGGTCAGTGAAGTAAAGAGAATTGAATAGATTAATGACATCTACTTAAAATCGCATTTTGTTATTCAATGCAAATTACAGTATTATTTTTGTCTCAACTCATATAAAAGACGAAAGATCAATAAAATTTTCATAATTCATCTTCTTTAAAGAGAATTAGTTTTCATTCAATTGCAATGAATATTAAAATATCCTTATGATGTAGACTTCTTAACTATCGAACAAAGGTTTTCTTCGTTCTTTTACTATCCACTGATATTTATTGACCATGACTCATTTTCTTTTGTATAAATAAACACCCAAACAAAATTAGACTAGTTATTCATTTCTTTTTCAAATTCTTCAGCAAATGGTAGCAGAAAATATTAGAGTACAATGCTCTATCTGTAACAAGGGAAATACGACATATCTTTGTCGTGGATGTTCAAAAGATTTTTGTTTTCAACATTTAACAGAACATCGGCAAATTCTTGACAGACAGTTAGATGAAATTATTAATGATCATGATCAATTTCAACAAACAATTATTCAACGAAAACATAATCCAGACAATTCTCCTCTAATTCAACAAATTAATCAATGGGAAAAAAATTCAATTGAGAAAATTCAACAAACAGCACTACAATGTCGAGAAAAAGTGATAAAATTAACACAAAAGTCGATAAATGATATTGAAAAAAAGTTTATTGAATTATCTCAGAAATTAAAAGAAATTCGTGAGGAGAATGAATTTAATGAAATTGATTTATATCATTTTCAACTAAAACTAACACAGATTACAGAAGAATTTCTTCAACCATCAAATATTTCTATTCGACAAGATTCAAAAGAATTTATCAACAAAATTTCAGTCACTTCACCATTGGGTATGTTTATTCAATTATTTCATTTCGAGAAAAGAGAAAACGAAGCTTCAACGAAGTATTTGTTCAAGTTTTTTGTATTACAAATTAATTTTATAAACGAGATTAAAGATGTCTCATTTACGAATTTAATTAATTGGAATTTAGAGAGAGAAGTTTCAGATGTTGAGAATGAATAAATATAAGATCCAAAGAAGTCTAAAAATAGGGTGTGGGTGAAAGTAAGGAGTCTATCTCTTACCTTCACTCACATCCATCCTCAATAAATTTTAAATATTTGTAAATATTAAAATAAAATTAATTCGAAATATTACTTCAACAGATTAATCAATTAACAATTTTTTTTATAAAACCATTACTTTTTTTGTTTTTTAAAAGAACTATTTTAATTCAAAATTCCAATCTAAACAAATTTCTCAGAATAAACAGAATTTTTATCTTTTTTTCAATTTGAAAAATCTCTTAATATTTTAGTAAAAAGGTTATATTGTTTTTAAATTGTTGAATGAATTTAAGTTAAGTTTAACTCTTGTGAAGATGAAGATGATAATCCTCTCTGTTTATTCGTATAAAAGCACACGCTATATTTAGGATGGTGGAACACCCTGTAAGGGATATGTCCAATATGAGATCAAGGGAACAAGATGAGGAAAAGTCCCATAATATATAGCATCATATATATAAACGATAGGAGAGGAGAAATCCATATAACATAACGAAAGGGATAATCCATGAACCATATAGAAGAGAAAGAGAACACATATAGAAGAAGATGAATCACACTGTATATCATATATGTATATGTAACAACAGAACGAAAGAAACTATACATATATAACGTGAGAAAAAAGGTGATGATACCATCTAACACTCTTCAGTTTAGAATTTTCAAATAAAAGAACTATTCAATTTATTAATAAAAAAGAAGTTTTTAATCAATTTTATTTAAGTCATTGTAATAAAAATAATTTTCATCTAAAAAGATTTTCCTAAATTAAACTTTATAAAAATCAAATAAAGATTTTTAAATTAAAAAATCTGAGAAAGTGAAGAAATTGTTTAGAACTTATTTTGTTTGATTGAAAATTAAATTTAACAAAAAGGAAATTTTATTTTATCAAAACAAATTCAAATACAGCTTTCTCTTCATATTTTCACCCTTTTTTTATCTATAAATAATGCAAATGATTTTAAATAAAAAGAAAATCTGTTTTATTTTAGAACAAATTCAAACAAAAAAGAATAAATTTCAACAATTTGCAATTACTGTTGCTGGAGGAAATAGTGGAGGATATGGATTAAATCAACTTTCTAGTCCTTGGGGGATTTCTATTGATAATGATAAATCAATTTATATTGCTGATTCGTGGAATCATCGCATTATTAAATGGAAATTGTATTCAAAGATTGGTCAAATTGTCGCAGGTGGAGATAGACAACGATATCAATATAATCAATTGAATGATCCAACAAACATAATTTTTGATAAAAAAAATAATTCTTTTATTATTTCTGATACTGGGAACAAACAAGTAATTCGATATTTCGAGCAAAATCGAACAAATCAACAAATTATCATTTCAAATATTAAATGTATGGGTCTGGCAATCGATAAAAATGGATTTATTTATGCTTCTGATTGTGAGAACAGTGAAGTAAGACGATGGAAACAAGGGGATAAAAAAGGTGAATTAGTTGCAGGTGGAAATGGTAGAGGATATCATCTTAATCAACTCAATTATCCTACTTTTATCTTTGTCGATGAAGATTATTCTCTTTACATATCAGATAAAGACAATTATCGTGTAATGAAATGGAGAAAAAATGCAAAAGAAGGAATTATTGTTGCTGGTGGAAATGGTGAAGGAAATAGTCTCAAACAGTTGTATTATCCTGGAGGAGTGATTGTTGATCATTTGGGTCAAATCTATGTGGCAGATTCTCGGAATAATCGAGTAATGCGTTGGCGTGAAGGAGATGCAGAAGGTGAAATTGTTGTTGGTGGAAATGCAAGAAGATATGGATTAAATCAATTGGATCGTCCCGCAGGTTTATCATTTGATAATGAAGGCAATCTTTATGTTGTTGATCATGACAATCATCGAATCCAGAAATATGAAAAAATTTGATTGTCAAATAGTTTTGATTTACTTTGATTCAGTTTTTATTTTTATTTTTGAAAATAAATAAAAAACGTTAATTTATGAAAAGTCGTCTACAAGAATAAATGAAAATGAAGCAAAATATTTCTTCTCATAAAGAAATAAATTTGTTTTTCTTTTTTAGAAGAAAAATAAATAACTGTTTTTGTTAATTTTACTTTTGAATTAAAAAACCGAAATGAATTAAATAATTAGGATAGAATTTTTGTTGACTGAATCAAATTAAAAGAATTTCAAATAAAATTCAATTGCAAAAATTTTTATTTTCATGTAAAATCAAACAAAATATTTGTAAATTTAGGAAAACATTCAAATTAATAAAAAAACCCTTTTAAATAGAGATTTTATTTTATTTATTTTTATAGTTTTATAATTTATTAAGAGAAAGAGAAGAGATAAGAAAAAAGATAAATGAATAAGAATGAGATCTATCAAAATCGAAGAAATAGATCAAGAAAACCTTTTTTTTCAAAAGAAAAAATTTGTTTTACATTTAAATATTAAAAATAAAATAAAATAATTCATTAAAATAAGGGAAAAAATTAGAAAAATTAACAAAAGATGAAGCTTGTTTTATTTGATTAAAAAATGAAAACTGAAGAGAAAAATAAATTGGAAATTTCAATTGATTAATAAACAAGTTCTTGTTTATTTAAATAAACTTTTTTTTATCAATAGAAAACTTACAAAATCTTGAAAAATAGAATAAAAATCCTTTGCTTTCGTTGAAATATCTTTAGTAAAGAAATTTGTAAAATTATTTTCTTTGGATTTTATTAGATTATTTTTTGATTTTTCTTCTTGGAAAAGATAAAGACTTTTTAATCATTCAACTCAGATGTGAAGTCTGGATGAGATGTGTTTCAGTATATTTTTAATATCACTGTTTATAATATTTATATTCCACATTCAGACATCAAAGTGAAGACGGCGAGAATGTATTTATGTACATAATTTAATATTTCATTCGAATTCAAATCGAGATCTTCATGAGTATACATAGTAACAAGTCCTTCACTTCGCTGATGTTTTCCTAATAACATCATAATCATGTTTATCCAAACTTGAAGTTAAAATGCAAGAAGCGATCCTTTTGTTCTTCTCTTCTTCATTCTTCATAATAAGAACAAGCAGGAGAGTGCGTATGATTCATACGGAAGAATAACATCCTATTATTGTCTTATTCGAAAATATTCAAACAATTTTGAAAAAGTAAAATTTCAATGGACAAAGCTTCAGATGACATAGATAGTTGTTCATTTTCCTCCTTTCGGTTACACCAGTGGTGTATGTTTGACTGTGTGAAAAAGTTGAATATAACATCCACATCTACATCTATACTCACACTCCTCAAGATTTTTGTTGTTATCTTTTGTAAGCAGAGAAGAAACTATGAAGATAAATAATATCATCGTCAATAAAAGCAAAAGAAATATTTCTTATCGACTTTGATCGATAACCTTGTTTATCATTCTTGTACAACCAAAATAAAAGGTTTGATTCAGTCTTATATATAAAAGGTGAATTATGTATGATGTGCATACATTTTCTTTTTTCAACGAAAGAAACTATTACCAACTTATACGTCACAAAGGCAGAATAACAAGTGATTTGCAAATAACCAATGTTAGTAAATATTGCTCGACCTATTTTGTTGTACAGTGGTTTTCTTTTCTTCTCGAGATCAATGTGTGTGGGGTAGAGTTTAAATGGATATCCTTGTAAGAACTGTTGCCCATTTTAACCACAAACGTTCTCATAAGCTTAAAGTTTCATTAGATTCCCAGATCAGCGTAATAACTTTTCAATGTTTGTAAATATCACAGAGATATTCATTTTTGACAACCTGTTTTGTTCCGTTAAGAGTTTGAAAAAGAGGAAACATCAAGTCCATGAGTTTGAATATTAGTGCAGATGACAGTATATGTGAAGATGCGAGTATAAATGATCTTGTGGTTTAGATGTGAATGTGGATGAATACAAAGAATGTGACACCCACACCATTACGGCTTTGCCAATAAGATTCCTGTTCAAGGTAAATTTCTAAATAAGAAGTTTGTTTTTTGTAGATTTTAGTTTGCGAAAGTATTGAGATTTGGATTCCATCTCAATTATGAAGAGCAACAAAATGAATGTTCACAATGTAATCTATTCAGATAAAGAAAAACGTTACATCATAATCTTCTCTTGTTCATTTCAGGGTGTGCCTCCAGTTAACGCTGATCCAATACAACCATCGACATTGTATGTATATCAGAGATGGAATTGGTTCGTGTTTTTCTCGAATCGAACCGAACTGAAACTTGTATGGAATTATTTAAAAACCGTATGATCAATTTTAGATCTCTTTACTTTGGACACACAATAGTGTCTAATCATCAAAATGTGTTTGATAATTAGTAAGCATGCTACTAAGAGAAGATAACTATTGCGTATAGTCTTGCCGTAGAAATTATTCTTGAACTATTTTACCTGCAGTTTATCAATATCGATTCTGCGTACCTAAAAACATAACTTGTTCAGCTGTCATACTGTTTTGTTCGAATATTTTTATTATTTTTGTCGTTATTTGAACAGTGCTAGTTTCTTCTAAGCCTTCAGATTGTGATAATCTCTGAGTCATTCATATCAGAATAAAGATTTGCCTTTGTATGATGATTTTCAATGAATAATATCAGATATATTTAACAAAACACGGGTTTAAAATTATGTTATTAGTCTCAATAATTCTAACTTAGTATATCGAACTTGAACGTCAAAATCTGTTTAAATTTCGTCGCTTATTTAAAATCATTATTCGTTCATATGCGATATAAACGAACTGTACGAGTTGGAATGTCTGTTCAGATTATTTATCAATACATTTTTGTCATTGTTTTTCATAGCAATATTTTATATTGATATCTTTTAAAGAAATGCTTGATGTTTCGCAGATAACTAAAAATGTTCATTTGAATTATTTATATGATAATCTTTTTGGACGAATAAATCGAATCTATAATGTACATGCTTTAATAATGTAATAGTAGTTCCAAGAGACGTCGTTTATTTAAAACAATGAATATAGTTACCAGACTTTGTTTGTTAGCTAAGTTGCACAAGTTACATCAGATCAACAGTTTCTGAGTGCTTCAATATTCAATATTCAAAAGGTGAAAAAGCACCCATTCTATACAAAATCTCTGATAGTTTAAGAATCGCAAGTTTTTTTCAAATCTGATAAGATCTGAATAATATATAAGACGCTAACTACTATACTATGAATATCTTTAGCTTTTACTTGAAAATATTTCTTTATATTTAATATTTAGTACAATGAATTTTCAACCAAATCAACAATCAACGTTTGCTAATGATGATACTTTAATCTATTTTAATGATAAACAACCAAAAGTAAGTGTCGATTAGTATCTCGAATCAATCACAAAGATCAGTTTTGTTTGCCTTATTTCAAATGTCAAAAAGTTAGATTTTCTATTATAATGGACTAAAAAATACCTCGTTATCAAAAACAAATTCATTATAGAATTCATTATCACCAAATATTGAATCAAATTTTAGTCTAACAGCGAATTATTCTCTAGATTCTCAGTCAATAAATGAATTAGTCGATTTGCATAAGAAACGTTTACGCAAACAAATGATGTATTAATTCTATGTCGTATCTGGAATAGTGTTCTTAATTGGTTTGATATTATTAATCATAGGGTTTGTTCTACCAAGATGTAGTTCTTATTCTTGTGACTGTCCATCAGAAAATTTACGATATCTCACTGTTGGTGGAATTCTAATGGTTACTGGCATTATCTTTGTGTTGATAGGCCTCTGTACTACTTGTTGTTGTATAAAACAACAATTTGAGGATGTAAATTTTAGCGTTAATGGACAACAGCTAGTTGTATGGCGATTGGATGGTGAACAATGGGTACGATATTTGAATTATACACACGGTCCAAATTGAGTGTGGACAGAAAAGGCTCGATTCTCATCTTTCTGTTGTCGATGTTCAACCTATGACCGATTGATGAATACATTACAAAGTGAGTCGCGATTGCTATTTTGATTTATTTGCATCATCATCAGTTTTATTAGAACAAATACTATCAATCTCTGTAAAATACATTAGTAGAGTGTACGGAGTTACTGAACTCGGTTTATCTTTGGGTGTTATTCATCTTCCTGATTCAATATTATCTACACACAGCTAAGATATATGACTTATTACTGCTATGAATCATATAAATTAGTCCATTCCTATAATTATAAACAATAATTAAATTTCATATATTTTTTTATACATTGAATAGTAATTTATTTGAATTATCCTGTTTGCAAATTTGTCGCTTGTTTTATGTTGTAATAAAAAATAAAAATTATGAAGAATGATAGTTTTGAGTTAGATAGAATAAATATTTTTGTATTTATAATACTGATTAAGCTGACAATGTTTATATAAATAATAGAGTAACACACGAGTAAAAAGTGCAAGACACATATAAAATACATTAATATTTGATTATAAACAGAACTATTTATAGGCACCGGAATGATTTCATTCTAGAGTAGGCTCAACTTTACAAACAAATCACTTCAGATAGAGGATTAGAAGAAGATATTTTTAACCGTTAATCGTTTAATCATTCTTGCTGTAATACAGAAATACTATTTGAAAATAACTAAAAAGATAGAACAAGAAGAAATAAAACTATTCGTGTCCAGTGAAAGTCTTTCAACTTTGAATTTTTGAGGCAAAAATTAAAATAGAGGGTGTGGGTGTGATCCTTGACTGGTATCCACACCCACATCCATACTCTTGATGTAGAATTCATAAAGAGTAAAGTGTTTTGTTAGTTGAATCTGATGTGATCATTGTTGTTACCGGCATCGACTGTATTAAATAGCTTCTATTCTTTCGCGGAATGTATTAAAATGTCTTTTTACAGGAGCAGCCACAGAAAAAATCAATTTTTTTCTTTTGTTTATTCATATGGCTTCAACTGAAATAATACAGTGTTATTTTTCTCTTCATGAAAATAAAAAGACACTACTGATTGGTTGTTTAGTATATTTTTATGTTGTTATTGTTGTTAGATTTTGATCATTTTTTGATTTACCAACTTCACTTTTCGTTTGTTGGTTGCGACAAAATAACTTCGTCATTTTAATAAACTACCTTCATCGTTCGCTTCCAACATACATGAAAAAGTAAAAAATATTACCAAGAATTCTAGCAAATAATTTATTCAATTTGAATTATTGTTGACGTGGTGAGTTTTTGACTGTTTTCATATTGCATATTAATATTAAAATTTCTTTTGATCAGTTACATTTCAAACATTCTCTTCAATATATTATTTTCAATGCATTGATATTCTATATGGAATATTTTATTGTTAATGATTTTTAAATATTTGTAAAAATCTGAATAAAGTTAATTGGAAATATTATTTCAACAGATCAATAAATTAATAATAATTTTTTATAAAATCATTACTTTTTTTGTTGTTTAAAAGATTTGTTCAATTATGAAATTCCAACCTAAACAAATTTCTCAGGATAAATAGAATTTTTAGATTTTTTTCAACTTGAAAAATCTCTTTTAATATTTTTATGAGAAGATTATCTTGCATTGAAATTGTTCAATAAATTTAAGTTCAGCTTAACTTTTTAGTTTAGAATTTTCAAATAAAAGAACTTTTTTAATTTACTAATAAAAAAGAACCTTTTAATCGACTTTATTTAAATCATTGAGGTGAAAAATTTTTCAAAAATTAAACTTTTATGAAAATCAAATAAACAATTTTTAATCAAAAAATCTCAACTGAATGAACAAATTGTATAAAATTAATTTTGCTCTATTAAAAATTAAATTTAACAAAGAGAAAATTTTAGTTTATTAAAACATATTCAGATACAAGTTTTTCATCTTATTTTTGCCCGTTTTTATTTAGAAATAATAAGAAAGATTTTGAATAAAAAGAAAATCTTTTATTTTAGAACAAATTCAAACAAAAATGAATCAATTTCAGCAATTTGCAATTACTGTTGCTGGAGGAAATGGACGTGGACAGAAATCAAATCAACTCTACTATCCTTTTGGGTTTTTTATTGATAATGATAAATCAATTTATATTGCTGATTGTGATAATCACCGTATTGTTAAATGGAAATTGAATTCAAATGAAGGTCAAATTATTGCAGGTGGAAATGGACAAGGAAATCAAAATAATCAATTGAGTTGTCCAAGAAATATCATTTTTGATAAAAAAAACAATTGTTTTATTATTTCTGATTATGGGAACAAACGAGTAATTCGATATTTTGATACAAATCAAATAAATCAACAAACTTTTATTTCAAATATTGATTGTTCTCGTCTGACAATCGATAAAAATGGGTTTATATATGTTTCTGATCCTGAGAATCATGAAGTAAGACGATGGAAACAAGGAGATAAACAAGGTGAATTAGTTGCAGGTGGAAATGGTCAAGGAAATCAACTTAATCAACTCAGTTATCCTACTTTTATGTTTATTGATGAATATTATTCTCTTTATATATCTGATCGTGACAATCATCGCGTAATGAAATGGAAAAAAGATGCAAAAGAAGGAACTGTTGTTGCTGGTGGAAATGGTGAAGGAAATACTCTCACACAATTGTATCGTCCTCAAGGAGTGATTGTTGATCATTTGGGTCAAATCTATGTGGCAGATTGTGGGAATCATCGAGTAATGCGCTGGTGTGAAGGAAATGCAGAAGGTGAGATTATTGTTGGTGGAAATGGTCAAGGAGATCAATCAAATCAATTGAATTGTCCCATGGATTTATCATTTGATAATGAAGAAAATCTTTATGTTGTTGATAAAGATAATCATCGAATCCAAAAATATGAAAAACTTTTAAACTGAAAATAAATTAAAATCATTAGTTTATGAAAAAGCTTGAAGAAAAATAGATGAAAATGAATCAAAAAATTTCTTCTTATAAAATAAATAAATTGATTTTTGATTTTTGACAGAGAAGTAAATAACTATTTTATTAATTTTACTTTCAAATTAAAGCACCAAAATGAATAAAATAATTCGGATAGAATTTTTGTTGAATAAATCAAACTAAAAGAATTTCGAAGAAAACTCAATCAAAAGAAATTCAATTTTTATAGAAAACTCAAATAAAATGTTTTTAAGTTCAGAAAAATATCCAAATTAATAAAAGAAAACTTCTAGATAGAGATTTTATTTATTTTTATGGTTTTATGATTTATTGAGAGAAAGGGAAGAGATAAGAAAAAAGATGGGTGTGAGTGTGGGCCATTGTGTGAATATCAATTTAACTATGAGAGGCACACCCACACCCTCAAGAAACCCTCACACACTAACAAATAAATAAAAGGTCAAACACGAAAAGCATAATAGTCAAGACAACATAAAATAGTATAATAATTAAAATTCGTCTTTTTCCATTGTTGATCTTTCACTTATTTGTGTCATATAAAGCTAAAAATTCAATAATAATAAGTGTACATTATAATAATAATTAAACATACTCGATTAATTGCATCTAATAATTGATCAATTTTATCTGGAAAATGTTCAATTGGATCAAAATATTCTAGTCGCCTGAATGTATATCGCTCTTCTTCAGTCACTTTTTTTAAACCTATCCATCGTTGAAATTTATTTAACATATATGAAAACATTTCTTGATTATCATTAATATTTTCTCGAGCACGACGAAAACTATGATTAATAATCGTGAGAAACATACTCATACAAATAAAAACAACCAAAAGAATATAGAAACTAAAACAAAATGGTCCTAAAAATGGTGCAGCTTCACTTAATTCATGTGTATTAAATTTCATTAATGATATTTCAAATAACATTTGTGATGTTTTTAATAAACTTGAACATGCACCAAGCCTTGAGACAAATAATAAATAAAATAAACACATAAATGATATAAAAACCATTGAGAACATCATTGCAAATGAAATTAAATCTTTTCTAGCATATCGAAGTGTATCAATAAATAGATTAAGACGTTGATTAAAACGACAAAGACGAAAAGATTTAATTGTACCAAAAAAACAACAAAATGCAAATAAATATGTTAATATATCATTCACATAGGATGCTAATTGTAAATTTATATAAACATAACCATTTGTTTCTTTAAATAATTTTCCAATACGTTTACATTCTTTATAACGCCAAATATATAGTACAACACTTGTCCATGAACAAACTATTATACCAATTTCAATGTAAGACCAACATCGTTGAAAATAATTCCATTTTAATTTTTTTAATAATCTAATTTCTATCCATATAAAATATAGAATCATTATCATATAAACAAATATACTAATCAATTGAAATGTCGATGTAAATGCTAAATTTAAGAGAAAGGGATATTATGTTATTGTTAATTATCAAAAGGAAATTACCATCAAAATTCATTGGTTCAAAACGAGCTGACGGATACATTCCACCTGTTGATAAAATTTCCATAAGAAAAATACCTGATGTAAATAATTGAGCATTTGGATTATATAAACTTAATTCAATAATTACAGCTCGTGTTTGATTATCGATCCATCCTAATGTGTGAAGTTGAGATAAATTACTTTGAAGATCAGATAAACGACCTCGAAATTCATAAATATAACCACTGCCAGGATAACTTCCATGATCACCAACATAAGTATATGTATCTAAATCTTTACTTGATTGGTATTGAAATGATTGACTAATGGATAAACTATACGTTTCTATAGTTTCATTTAACCATCCTGGTTGATAGGACTGTTTATCTTCATTTGATGAACTATAATCATATTGACATGATTGAGATTTAAGACGTAATTGTCTCATTGTTACCCAACCAATTAATCGATTAGATTTATCATTAATATAACCACTTAAATTTCGAGCTGCATCACCATTGTACCATTGTTGAGCATGAATATTTTCAACAAAACTATTTTCTAACCAATTCCAATATTGATTTATTGTTGAAATCTATAAACATTCATTATGATAAAAGAAACATTTTTATAAGAAAACAAACCTTCTTATAATCAGAATTCAAAAAATATTTTCGTAAATGATTAACTTGAAGAAATGCATTTGGATGATGATTCGAATATGTTACAATACAAAGAAGTGATAAGAAACATATATATATAAATATTTCGCGTAGAATTGACCACATATAAACTTCTTTCAAACGTCGATCACGTGCAGAAATAATTTCATCTTGATTTAAACGATTGGCACGTACTGGTGATCGATAAATAAATAAAAATTTATTCTTAATCGAATGAAGATATTCTTCATCTTCGTCTAAAGCAAATTGATCATCATTCAAATATTCATTTGCTTCTTTATCATCATTTGGTTTACGACAGAAAAAAGCAAAAAATATTGCTAAACTTATAATCTTCAATGGTTGTGTCAAAAAAATAGATGAGAAAAATCCACTTAAAATTGATATTAACCATTTTTGAGTTTTATCATCACCAAATTCAATACCACGAGCAATTATAAAAATAATTGAAAGTCCAGCAAATAATATACAAAGACCATATGCAATAAATATACACCACCATGGAAATGTTCTTCTTAATTTTTGTTTATTTTCGTTCTTACTGAAAAATAAAAGAAAATCAAAAAAAATTCTCTTCATTTTAATTCTACAAACATTTCTAAATTTGATTTCATTAAATACAAAGCTTGACGTAATGGAGATAGTTGTTGTCGACGAGATCTAAGACGTCGGAAGAGTTGAACAAGTAAAAGACTTGGAATCAATGCAAATACTTCAACAATGATACCAATTATTATCTTGAAAATATTATAATGAAATCAAAATAAATAAAAAGTCATAACATACCTGTTGAGGATTGATATAAAATGAATCAAATGATAAACTAATCGAATTTGTTTGTCCTTCATTTGATAAATCATAATACATTATATTTAAAAACATTGAAATAAATAATAAAACAAAACAACAAGTACATCGTTGAACACATGTAAATTTAGTTGATGGTGGACGAGAAAATATTGAAAACCATAAATGACCATCGGATATACTATGATAAGATTTTTTTGATAATACATATGAAAATTCTTGCTTTTCTATTTCACTAGCAATTGGTAAAATACGTTCAATCTATTTCAGAAAATAGAAATAATTCTCAATACTGTAAAACTATTTTATTTACATTTCCATCTCCTTTTTCAACTGCAAACCATTGTCGAGAAATAAAATGAAATTTCTCCATTGTTTGTAAATCACGAACAATTATATATTTCAAAAACCATGATGATGATGAACCTTTACCGCTATTATCATGCCAAATACGAATACAATTTAATAATCCCAAAGATCTAAACAAATACTCGATTATTTTTCTTCAAATCAAATCTTTTACTTTGGAACAGCCATGATAAATGCATCAATTCCACCACGTTGAAATATTTGCCGATGTGGATCAGCAAATGTACGAACATGTGTTGTATCTGAATCACCACACAATACAAAATGAACCTATTTTTAATATAATTCAAAAAACCATATATTCATATATCTTTGAAATCTCACTTTTGATTTTGTTCCAGCATATTTTCTTTGACCAGTAAAAACAATAATTTGATAAAAATATTCATCAGCTTTATGATTATCAGGTAATGGTGTTACTCCTAATTTTTCAATATCTTTTTTGTCTTTATAACGAGAAAACAATATTAAAATGATATAAATCACACATACACAAATAATTGTTAGATAAATTGTTTTATTTCTCATAAAATCAGCATTAGCAAAAACATAACTCCAATTAATTGGCTCAGGTAAAACACGAAAACCACTTGCAAATGTTGTTAAATGTGTTGAAAAACATTGAGTTTCATAATGATTTGTTAATCGACCAACTATTAATCCATCAGATTTCCATTGATTATTTTGATCAAGATAATAACAACCTGATGTATAAATACGAAGTTTATAATTTGATGTAAAATTAAATTTAAAATCTGTTGTTGGAGGATTTACAATTGAAGAATTTATACAAAAATCTGTAGTTTCTGTTAAATTTAATTCTCGTAAACCAAATATAATTGATTGATGACCAAATGTTTGTTGATTATCAATAAAATATGTATACATACTTTTATTTGTTAAATTGAAAGGGCAAAACACACTCCATCCATCAATTTGATTTATTGAAGTATTTAATTGAGGTATTTGATCAAATTTATAAATAAATAAATAAGAAATATTTGTTTCTAATGGATGAATTTCAATATGAGCGGAAATTGGAAGTATATTTGTGATATTCATATAATGAAAAGAAAATAATTGATTATGAAATGTAGAATTTATGGATGTAACATTTTGAATAATCATTAATGGAATTATGAGATTTAGATCATGAGGAATGACTATTTCAATTGGATGAGTTTCATTTGTTTTAACTGTAACTTCATTTCCATTACGATCAACAACTGAAAGTGATATTGATGTTGAAACATTTGTATTTGCTAGTTGAGATTTTGAACTACCATACACAGCAAGTGGTTCCATTCTTGACTGTAAACATAATAATTAAATTAATTAATTCAAAAGAAAAAAATCTTACTCTAAGCATCACTGTTGAATTGTTACTTATATTCGAATTATAATGTTCAGGAAGATTAATCTGAGCATTTCCAACTTGTTGAATTTGTTTGTTTGAAAGAGTTTCTATTGATATTGTTTCTAATGACATAAATGTTGATGGTGTATTTATTGTTAAATTTTGACCGATATTTATATGAATATTCAATGTAGACGTCAATAATGATATAATTTCATTCGTTTGATTACTGATTGTATTTGCTAGTTGTTGTTGATAATAAGTATTTCGACCTTTCTCAATTGTTTTCCATGAAAAATCATTTCCATCAGCAAATAGATCTATTACAATCCAAACGTAAATCATCAATAAATCAAAGATAAACTTACTTGGATTAGACCATTCTGATTCAATATCTGTATCATAATCTGTCGGAAATGCTGTTGCACGAGATGAATCTAAATCTAAAACAAGTGTTCGTTCTTGCAATGGTCCATTAACAGCCTTAATCAAAAAACGAATTCATTTTTATTATTCTAAGAAATCTCTTACACTCAGAATATTAGTAGCGCATTGAATAAGTTGAGTTGTGATTATTTGAACATCTTCATATGAAATTTGTGTTGCCATCGAACGTAAAGCAAGGGATAATTGATAACATTTATTCGATACAAGCATCTAATTAATTATTTTTTATTTGTTTTAAAATAACTAAAATGTCAAATCTTACTAAAACTGTTCGTGTCAATTGATTTGTTGATTCACTCAATTGTGCTAAGGATAATGATTGTAATTTAAGACTATTGGAATCAAAAACTTGAAGATCAACCATATATTTTATAAGTTGATCGCGTACATTTGCAAGAGAGTTTAACTCTTTCTTATATGCAATCAAAGCTGACTCATTCAATGAAGTAAAATTCTATATGTAAAATAATAACAACATGAAAAATATCTCAAATAAAATTACCCCTTGTGAATATTGACTTTCTAAAGACGATATAGATATACTTGTAGCTGGAATACCATCTGAAAAGAAAAGATCATCTATATAATATAATAATTCTAAATATTTACTTAAAACAGCATTGTCTATGCTTTCATTATTCATTTTATTAAACTGTTGTGATACGGAAACAATCACTTGTCCAACTAAATTTTGATTTCCACCGGCAAGAATGCGCATAAATGGATTAGTTGTTGAATTTTGTATATTATTGATTAAATCATTAACTGTATCAAGATCTGTTGTGACACTAACAGATGACATATTGAATTCTGCAATACAATCAAGAGAATCACGAATATAAATCATCATATGAAGTAATCCAGCTGGCAAATGCACTTGAAAAACCGGTACTGGTGAAAATGCAATCATCATTCGTTCTGTTTGATCTGTTGTCCAAACTAAAATGAAAAACATATTCTTTAAAAATTCGCATATCTTATGAAGAGGATAGGTCATACTATATAGTGAATAATCTTTAATTTCATCTTCATCAAACCAATTTGGACATTCGATAGTAAATAAAGTACTTGTTGTACCATTCAAAGGATTCATTGAACATGAACCATTATACGGAGGTTGATTGATAATGAAATTTAATGAACTTACACTTGTTTCAAATGTAAAATTATAAACAACTTCAAGTCGCCAAAGATCAATTTGAGGATTATTAAGAAATAATTGATTTGTTGCAGTAAAATTACTTGTATTTCTACCAAAAAACCAAATATTTTCATACGCAATCGTTTGATTAAATAAAATCCATTGAGTAACATTTGAAGATGAATTTGATGATCCTTGATAGATATTCCATATGATACTTTCAAGAGTTGTACAATTTCCATTACAAATAGCAAATAATGCGACTTGTGTTGTTGGATTAACAAATTGAAATTCTAAATTTGGAACACACATCGTCGAAATAACACAACTAAATCAAAGATATATGAAAATTGAATGACATAAATGTAATAATTTACCCAATAACGATCATTTGTGGGTGAGTATCATCAACTTTAACAAGTACATAACCTGTAGCTTGAATAGAAGAATTTTGAATATTTTCCATTTGAACCATAAATTGATATGTTCGATTGGATTTTAATGAACCAGCAAGAATTGTTACAGATGATTTCGATAACAGACTAACACCATCAAATTTTAATCCTGTTTTATTTCCTATTAGAACAAAACTATTAGAATACAGATTAAAAATCAATTTTACCTATTTGATTTGATAAACATGATGGATTTGAAGGATCAATTCTTGGAACATCTATTGATAATAATGATCCTTGGAAATTTGGAAACATATATAAACCATAAATTCGACAATAATATTCATATTTCCACTTCTAGAGAATTAAGAAAAGTTACAGAAAGATTTGAAAATTATCTATTTACAGTTGCATCAAATGAATCACTATCAGGATTAACAGAATATGTTCCTGGATCAAGTTTAAGATCTTGTTGATCTCCACGTGTAATCATTGATGTTCCTAATTGAACAAGATTTGCTGTTATACCTGATGGAGTTATTCGAACGTAAACTGATGATGATAATGTTGGTAAACTTGGTAAATTAATCATTGTTACAGTTAATTCTAATTGATAAAGTCCATAAGCAAGTGTTCTTGATGGAATATATAATTCGCTAAGTGTTGTTATTATTTTTGGATCTAATGGAATTTTATATGAACAACTCAAAGAACAATTTTTAATTGTCCATTGTGTAGTCATTGAAAGTGAAATGTTACAATTGAACTGAACTGTTGAACTGATATAGAAATCTTGACTTCGTCGAAATTGTAATGGAGATGATAATGATAATGCTCCAGGTATAAGTGTAACTGTAGGCAGTAAACATGCTAAAAATAGATCAAATATTTAAAGAAATTATTTTTTTATTTAACTGATTACTTGAATTAATAGTTGACACTGTTGATGTTGCCATACTTGTTATTTGCTCTAGAAATATTTATATTCCATTATTAAAATTATTTTAATCAACAAACCTTTTCGAATTTCTATTGTCGTTGGAGCTACAGTTGTTTGAATTTCTGTTGTTGTTGGGGGCACAGTAGTTTGAATTCTTGTAGTTGTTGGAACCACAGTTGCTTGGATTCTCGTTTTTGTTGTTGAGGGCACAATTGTTTGAACTGCTGTTGTCGTTGGAGCCACACTTGTTTGAATTGCTCTTGTTGTTGTTGAGGCTACACTTGTTTGAATTACTGTTGTTATTGGAACCACAGTTGTTTGAATTTCTGTTGTTATTGGAACCACAGTTGTTTGAATTCTTGTCGTTGTTGGAGGCACAGTTGTTTGAATTGCTGTTGTCGTTGGAGCCACACTTGTTTG
>CAJNOI010000002.1:1615769-1625865 GCA_905250115.1 Adineta steineri | reverse complement strand
GTCCATTGAAGTAGAACAGATGTTTTTGAACGTGGAATTAGATTTAATTCTAAAGGTGTTTTAGGTGGTTGACGATCATCATCTTAATTCAAAAATATATTGAAAGTTATTTATTCTTAAAAAAAATTACCTTCGGATGGCATTTGAAAATCATAAAATTGTTCAGGAATAACTGTATCATTATTTTCATTGAGTGCAATTAATGAAAAAATATATTTTTGATTTGGTTCTAAATATAAGAAATTTTTTCAATAGGTTCATGAAAATAATATTGAATATTTATTTACCAAGTTTATCAATAATTAGAGAAGTTTGATTTTTATTTATATTAATTGTATGTTGATATGGAAAATTAATTCCATATTGTAAACGAAAACGTTTTATTGTTTCATCATTTATTGTTGCTGGATGAAGTGTCATGACAATTGAATGACTTGTTGCATTCATTTCAATTTTAGGTAAACGATCACGAACAGATGGATCACTTCGACTGGATAAAACATGTCCGGTTGTAGTTGATGCGATTGCATTTAATGCTAATATCGCAATAAATGATATAAAAACTAATATTTTAACCGTCGCCATCCATACAATGACGGTTTTTGATTATCTGAAATGAAAGATATTTTGAATAGGGTGTGAAAGATGTTTTATTTGATCACAGCAGTAATAATAATAATAAAAAAAAACAAAAGAAAAGAAAAAGATAGGCGAATAACAACAATTTCTGGATTTTTAGAACGTCATGTTCATTAAAGAAAATTTTTTTGAATATTGTTTATTCTTTTTCGGCAATTCGTGTTAAATGTTGTTCAACTTCACTTTCTGTTAAGACTCTAAAAAATGATAATTGAAAAAATAAAATGATGTAAATTTCTTCATATAGAAAAAAAACAAACAAACCGAAATTTAATATTATCTTTCGTAACAACACCAATTTCAATTTCATTTGGTTTTAAATCAGTTGAAAGTACACTTGCTAATGTTGAAATAGCCAACTAGAAAAATATATTATCAATAACTTTTTCGAAGAAAGTTTGTTTTACTTCAATAGCTTCATCAAATGTTAAATCTGATTTTTTCTTTATACGTTTTTCTAAGAAATTATTTGCTTCAGTTTGTTTTACACCAGCACTGGTAGCACGAAATCCACAAAAGTATCCAGCTGGATCAGTTTTATAGAGCATTGGACCTTTTTCTTCGTCCATACCAAATAAAATCATACCTGAAAATAACAATATATAAAGAAAAGAAATCATTTGAAATTATCTTACAGCAACCAAGTGGTCTCATTTCAGCTTCTTGTGTATAAACTTGTGAAATATCAGCTACACGACGACACATAGCATCAACTGGAATATCATAACCGTATTTATACTTCCATGAAGCTGCTTCATAACGAGCTCGTTGTACTTGCCATCGTGAATCAGCTACAATATTTAAGAATTATAGCAATCCGATATTTATATATATATATATAATACATACCAACCATGCCAGTCATTAAACATCCAACAGTTGGTGTGATTGCATGTAAATGAGTCACGGACGATGGATCAAGTAATTTGTCCTAATCAATTAAAATATTCATCATAAATGTGTCAAACTATTAATATCGGGTCTATCAAAAGTGAAAATGTATTTATACTGAATTTGACGAGCTTCATTGCATACATATATATTCGTCGATCAATGTTCACTATAGTACTTATACTTATCGATACGACAATGAAAAAGAGAGAACCTAGAAGCATTTTTTCCTTTTTAGATGAGAACTTGTACTCATTCCCTGCTTTTTTTACTGTTAAATATCGATAAAAGCGTTTATTTCGACAAAATTGATGTCATAATGTATAACTGAATACTAATGTACACCAATATATATTTCTATGGTCAGTAAAAAAAAGTGTGAACATACGAGTGAATTGTCCGTTAATAGAGAAAAAGTTAATCTATGACAATTAGAACTAATAAACAAATTGACATTAGTATCGATTGTGACAGTTATCATTCTTCACCCTATCATAGCAAATTCAATCAATAGTTTCTTTCTATTAGAAATAGTACAATTAATTCATTTTATCGTGCATGCGTGTGACATAATAAATATGTCAATCACTTCTTTTTCTATGATTTACTTCTTATTGAATTTGTAATTAAAAAAAATATTTATTAAAACTAATTATCATATGAAAAAAACCTTCATTCTCACTCTATTTCTAGGAAAAAAATGTCTCCTGAGACAGTTCGATCTGTTCAGTCCCATTGCATGGTATTTAATACAAAAATTAGTCGTTCCATTTTATTTCATGCAGCTTACGAAATGTCTCATGAGACATACAGAATTTATCAAAATGATCTTTTATGTTTTCAAAAAACTAACCGGAATTTTTTTTTGTGCAATAGCAATGACACAATCATTGCCACGTACAGCTACTGTTGTTAAACCACCTTGATTAATTGCTTTAAAAGCATATTCTATAATATAATATATTTAATAAAACAATTCATTTATTATTTTTTTTTTATTAAATTACGAACCAACTTGATAGAGTCGACCTTCTGGTGAGAAAATTGTAATATCACGATCGAAACCGGCTGAAGCTGTTCGACTCATATTTTTAAATAAAAATTTATAATATTTGTTTCAATCTAGAAGTATATATTTATACATACATAAAACAAAAGAAAAAATGTCTTTAGTAATTGTCTGTGTCATCATAATTAACAACACGTCGTTTGTTTTCATTAGAATTAGTATGTACAAATTTAGGGGTAGAAGTTGGACTAACAAATGAAACTGATTGAAATGGATTTGTTTGATTTGATGTTGATGGTGATCCGGATGATATATTTGGTGTTAAACCTATTTTTTTAATAATAGGTCCTTGTCCAGTATTCGATGATGCACGTTTAAATCCTTGATCTTTGCCTTGTGCTTGTACTTTAATTGCACCACTTTGTACAAGTTTTTTAGCTGCTTCTTTCGCTTGTTCAGGATTTCTTATAGAATCTTTTTGATGTCGTGATAAATCATTAGTACTTGTGACATTTGTTGTTATTCCTCCAATTGTATTTGTTAAACGTTTATTTGCTGATTTATTTTGTGCAATTTCTTTTCTACGTTTTTTATATTCATTAAATTCTGTTACACATGCTTCTTCAGTTGATGATAATGTTGATGGTAATACAAAACGACAAAGAGTAGACATTTAGATACTATGATTGAGCAAGTAATTGATCAACGACGACGACCGATTAATTGTATATATATACATGAGTTAACCAATAAACGGAGAAGCTACCATTGTTCAAGTTGTTTTTTTAATCAAAGAGAATTATAAAGATGTCGGTAGTAAAATTAAATTTAAGAAAAGTATATTCATTTTAATAACTATTTTTCGTATTTAAACTGATTTTTAGTATTATTTTAAAGAAAATAAATTTAAGGCGTGCGTTGATTTATATTTGATTGGTTATGGAAAAAAAGTATGCGTGTTCGTTGGTAAAATCCTGAGTATCTTCGTTGCAACTTTTAATTGCTACAAAATTTTTATCGTATTAGGTTTAACAATGAATATAATTCGTTTTTTTTCATTTTTAACTATTTTCGGCTTACTCTTTTTATCCACAACAGGTAAATTAAAAAATAAAAGCAATGAATTCTATCTTAAAAATGATTAACATAAATTTTATATTCAGTTGTCTACGGTTCCGAAGATCAACTTGACAATGATGTTGAAGTAGATGATGAGGACGAATCTGTGTTACGTACAGATGAAACTATAATACCTTCGGCTGATATTCTTGTAAGAAAAAATAATTAAATAAGATTTGTTTTTATCAAATTATATTCAGGAAGGAAAAGAAGATGAAGATCCAAATCGCATTCCATCATCACCAGATTTTCGTACTGTTAATGTATTTATTCAACCAGCAACATCAACCAATGGTTAGTTTTTTGTTTAATTAAATTTAAAAATTCAATTAACTAATTGTATGTATCTAGAATTAGTTGCGGGTAAATTAACTCGATTACTTGTTGGTACACGTAATAATGGAACCCAAAATTTTGTTGTTGAATCTATTGATGGTTCATTACGTTATCCACAAGATTTTACTTATTATATTCAAAATTTTACTTCATTACGATCGGAAAAAGTTCTTGAACCAGGTCTAGAAGCTACATTCGAATATTTATTTATGCCAAGTGAAACATTTAATGGACGACCAATGGGTTTAGTTGTTTTAATTAATTATCGAAATAATGTATGAAGAAAATTATCTTTAATCTAGTTTTTTATTGATTTTGTTTTGTTTAGGAAGGAAAACATTTTCAAAATGTTGTTTTTAATCAAACAATTAATTTAACTGATGCTGAAGAAGGATTTGATGGAGAAACGTAAGAATTTCAAAGTTGCATATTTTCGAAGGAAAAAATAATAAATTTAATTCTTTAGATTCTTTCTCTACATATTTCTTGCTGCAATTTTCGTTCTTGCCGGATTTTTAGTCTATCAATATTTACTTTCACATCGTGTTAAACGTATAAGTGGTAAACAAGGTTCACAAAATTTTCTTGGTAATCAACAAACTAAAGGCAGTTATGATCCTGATTGGATTCCAAAACATCATCTTGCTCAAAGTAAATAACAAATAGGAATATATAGAAAAATTTCACTATAATTTATTCTCTATTTAGATCGTTCACCAAAGAAAAGTCTAAATCAACGCAAATCTCGTCAATCAAATAATGATGCCAATGGAACAAATGGTACAGGAGCTGTATCAAGCGAAAATGATGAATAAATATATATCCATATATACATATATATATATGTGCGTGTGTGTGTGTGTGTGTTTATATGAAAAAAAAAAACTAAACGTGTTTTGTTTTGTTTTTAGTTCTATTTATTTTTTTTTCTTGTTCGTTTTTATTGATATGAGAGATAAAACAAAGACAAAAGTTGATATCTTATTATTGTATTTCTATAATTATTGTTAAGAATAGAAGAAAAGTAACCTATAAAGAACAGAAAAATACTCGACGGTGGCTTATTTATTGTTTTGTTTTCTTCTTTTTTTTTCTTTGTGTTATTACTGTTGTTTGTAGTCGTTGATTCTTTTTATTTTTATGCTTTCTCATAACAAATAAACTATTTTAAACACATAATATCAGTGCATTATTCTTATCTATATTCTTTTTATAGAAAAAGTAATTTAGTATGATAGTAATCGTTGAACATACATGTAAATTCTATGCGTCAGTATTTATTTGCATTTAAATCTAATTTGATCAAACGAAAAGTATGTGTACGAAAAGAATTTTAAATTCTTATTATAATGAATTATTTTTAGATGGCGTCGTTGGCCAATACAGTAGTTGATATAGCAGTTGAATCAACATCTAATAGAATTAACCCAGCTGCAGTTATTCCATCCTCAATGGCACCATTTGTTGAGAATGAAAAAATAAATTTAAAACAAATTGCAAGTAATTTTGTACCACGATATTTTGAATTTCGAACAAAAGATCGAGATAAAAAATTGAATGTGGTTCAACTTATGTCAGAATATGATGGTAATTTTTCTACACCTGTTTGTTATCTGTAAGAAATATTTAATTTATATTTATTTGTATCTATGTATCTATCTATTCATTAGTCGATTTTATCTACAGCGTGCAGGAAAATTTATTCAATTTGCTGAAGAATTAGGAACAGTTCGTGATATGTCAGATTTAAAATCATAAATATTATCTATTCGATTATTTTTAGTTAAGCGGTCCGGAAGAAATTAATCGATTGAATTGTATGCGTATTTATAAAGATTTTATTCAACGTTATACCGACCTAATTGGAGCTATTCAAACTCATGAAAATCAATGTGATGGTAAAATTTGATCTTTTTCTATTGACATTTCGAATATATATGATTTTAGGACGTTTATTTCGACGTTCTATTGAACGAATGCAACCTGAAATTGCACATGTACCAATGAATTTACATTTACAACAATTATTAATCAGCAATAGTGATGATCCTTCACAGAGTATGAAATTAAAAAGAACTTTTATTTACTGATTAACTCTATTTTAGAATCAATTTATAATACGGTTACATTAGGTGCACCAGCTGTACATCATTCTCGTTTTACTCATGGTGGACTTGCACGAATGAAAGCTAACATCCTTGAAAAAAATAAACGTTTATGTGATTTACAAGAAAAATTACAAGAAGTTCTTATTCTTAATAGTGATATTGATGATGCACTTGATCATTTAACACAAATTCTTGAAAGTCCATCAACAAATATTGAACGTTCTGTACTTAAATTATCTCTTGAAAGAGTTGTTAAAGCTGTAAGTTGGTTAATA
Organism: Adineta steineri; assembly: GCA_905250115.1. NCBI lineage: Eukaryota > Metazoa > Rotifera > Eurotatoria > Adinetida > Adinetidae > Adineta > Adineta steineri. The sequence goes on along the minus strand of CAJNOI010000002.1, from coordinate 1,619,488 downwards.
CAGTCCCACTGATAAGTAAATAAACTATATATTTATTCATAGGTCTTCTCTTTACTGGAATACTCAAGCAAAGATCTTGATTCAATATCTAATTCTGCAGGACAAATGATTGTTAATCCATTATTACCAAAAGTACCTGCTCAAGAAGTATCTGAAACACATGTATGCATACAAATAATTTATTTTATAAATAAGAAAATTATCTTGTCTTTCTCTTAGGATAATATACGTGACAAAGCAAAAAGACTTTTAGACGAGATTAAATTGTCTTTAAATAAAGATGAACAAACATTTGATACACCACAATTAAATAATTTAAAATCAATTGCTGAAGAACTTGAACGTGATACATGTAAACATATTATTCGATATATATTTCAAGAGAGTATGGAAATTGAACGTTATCCTCAAGTTTATCGTGAACGCTTTGATATTGCATTTTCTCAAGCAGTAATTACAATAATAAAATAATTGTTTTTTTCATTCTTTCTTTCTTATTTTTCTAGTTAACTTGTCTTATATTCTCTATTTATGTTCTTCTATCGTCTGTTAAAATTAGTGATCAAGCATGGAAACTTTACATTAATAATGGTAAGTAAATACGCGTACGAGAACGAGAGGAAAGACTAGAAGTGTATTATTTTTTCTTAATGCATTTAACAACGAAAAATCAATCGTTTTTTAATATTTTTTAATTTAACATTTTGTATTCTTACAAAAATACATATAATTTAAATTATGATTCCTGTTTTACGTTCGATTGATAGTCTTCTTAATCGTTTTGATGAGTTATCACAACGTCATACGACTTTGGTATCTAATTTTGATAAAAATTTTACTAATATTGAAAATCCATTACGAGATGTTACACGTAACGAAGAAGAACGAAAGAAAACAACTGAAAGTATACTTAAATCAACGATGAAAATAGATGATCAAATCAAATCATATGAAAATTTAACACAATTTAATCGACATATAATAAAAAGTCGATGTCATAATCGACCACCAAGTTATTCTTCATACGAGAGTCCTTCATTTATTCTTCGTACTCCATCGAGAGGTTCTTTAGAATCAATTTTATCACCATCTACAGAAAAATTACCATCAATACAGACAACAACCAGAGCAAATACGTCTCAATCAGTTGCAACAACTCCAACTAATAATCATATTAAAAAAAACATTCAATTAACAACGAAGATAAAACCAAAAGTTCCACCTGCTACACAATGGCATACACGTACTCCAATAACAATGTTTTCTATGGAAACTGCTAATCGACTTTCAAAACCTAGGAAATATTATCAAACAACTAATCCAATAACACTATCAAAACATGTTTATCGACGATCAATCCCAAAATCACCTGAAATAAAACGAACAAATCCAATAACAATAAAATTAATTTCGAAAAAGCTTAAACCAGAGTATAACTGTTCAATAGATAAATCAAAAAACATTTCTATCAACAATGAATCTCGACCAGTTCGTTCTCTAACATCACCAAAAACAATACGTTTAGCTTTTCCTGTAAAATTAGAATTAAATCCATCTCCGATTGTTGTTACACCAAAAGCAACATCAACACAGAAAACACTTAATATTTTTACTAATAGAAAATCACTAATTTCTTCCAATCGAATGAAATATTTAATGACATAAATATATTTTTTCTATCAAAAATTTGAAATCTTTCCCTTTTTGCTTTATTCATTATAGGAATGTTAATCTCGTTCGAATATCTTCTTACATGTGATGCTGATGAATTAGGAATGTTGGAAGATTCTGTTGAAGCAATTCATGCATTAGAACATGTTCAAGTACGTTTTGTTCCTGCGACTACAACTAATTCTTTACTTCAACCTCGTTTTTTTGGTACAAGATTTTATTGTAAAGTTGTAATACCTTTGCCTGCTCATATGTTTGCACGATTACCACAAGAATTAAAAGATGGTGGATCTATTCGTATTGTACCAGTTGTATTTAATATCGGTATTGATCATCGAGCATCATTTGCACGACTAAAAACGTTAGTAATAACAAATAAAAAATCAACAAAAATTGCTTTCTTTTTTTAGGTTAAATTTTTTTTCAACAACACAAGTCGAAAATGATCTTAATTATAAGAATTTCGATAAACTCAAAGCGTTTGTTAATAGTAGCATTAATAATCTATCAGGTATATATAACATAGTAATTAACAGGAATATATAAATATTTTATTTATAGAGGATATACCTGATTTAATGAAACTATTAGAACATACAATGTATTCGAACAAACCAAAAAACGTTGATATTTTTCCGCTTGCTGAAAAGGTAAGAGTTTTTTTATAAATTCTTCTTTTTTTAATTTTAATTTAGATCTGTCGTCGTGCATATGGTATACGAGTGACTGGTTGTAAAAGTGCTAAAGATCGTACATCTATGGGTTTTACATTAGAACAAGGACAATTACTTGTCAATAACCATAATGTTGATCACCACGAACTACAAGATATTCTTAATCAATTTCGACGTAATGGTACATCAATTGAGAATGCACTTGCTAATACAGGAATTAAAGCATATGCGTTTTCAAAAGTACAGTTAATGACATTCCCAGAATATTATCGTGCTCAACATGGCACTTATGGTAATGTTCAAACATGATTTCGAACAAAAACAAAACTATAATTGTAAATTTTGTTTTATTCACGCTTATAATATAGTTAGTATTCAGCTGTCAAATAAAAAAAAATATTTGATTTATTTTTAAAAATTAAAACATAAGTTTATAATCTTGCTGAAATTATTTAAGTTAGTGTTTATTACGAATGTCATTTTTTAAATCAGAAATTGTTTGTTGATGAATTAATCGTTGACGATTTGTAGTAAAAGTTGAAGTATAAATACAGCAATAAATAATGGATACAATGAAAACACCAACAATAATTACAATGAGAATTAAATAAAAGAGATCCTGCATGTGAAAAATCATGATTTATTGAAATCAGTATATTTATGGTTGGTATTGACTATTCTACTTTGAATGATTTTTTTTACATTCGAATCATTATTTTCACATTTTGTTACTTGATGATGAGTAATCGATATAAACAGACCTTCAATGACTTTTTTTACATGATGTTAAGAATATTGATATTTTGATTCCAGCTACATTCATCGGTCTAGTCTCTTTTATTTCATATTAGCATGGAGTAGAATGAATTTAGATGAAGGGTGTGGGTGAGGGTGTGAGATTTAAGGGTAGAGGATGACACCCACACCCACACCCTCAAGGTGACATTCATTTTCAAGCAGCTATATAAAGTCCAATATATTCATCGTAGTAGTCCTGAAAAATGAGATAGATTTTAATGCTTACTGACTTTTTTACTCAAACTTTCCCTTCTATTGGAAGGGAAACCGAATAAATCATGTCTCTGTCGAGATTCTAGGATGTTACAAACACGTTCCATCTATGTTGTTAACTGTTGGTATTTGATTTCTCCTAGATGTCAAACACATGATTTAACAATATCACAACTTCATTGACATTTAATTGTTGTTTGGACATGTTTTTTGTTTTTTAACGATTGTCAACAGACATGCATTTTAACGGTGACAGTGTGCAGACGATGGTGCTCTTACTTAGTGTAACTTTTTGCTTGATTCTCACCCTTACATATGGGCGAGTTTTAGTTTACGATACGAAAAACAAGCAAGAAGTTGAAA
>CAJNOI010000002.1:1605150-1615669 GCA_905250115.1 Adineta steineri | reverse complement strand
TGTTTCAAGTTAGAAACTAATGAATGCAATGAAAATGAATATCGATGCCATAATGGGTTGTGTATTCCAAAAATTTTTTTGGAAATGAGATTTGCGGAAGCACAATGCTCTGATGGATCGGATGGAATTGTTAAGAACAATCGTCTTCTGATATTTTATCATCGACCACATCTATTTGAATATCAAGAATACGTATGTCGACCTGATGAAGGTAAATTTTCGTGTGGTAATGGACAATGTGTAGAAGATTTTGGTCATTGTCAAAATAATCGCCATCTTGCTTTGGCTCAATCGGTTAGTGTTCAAGGAAATTTATCATATGAATGTTGGATAAGCATGGTTTGTCTTACGAAAATTATGGACAAAATCGAGAATACATCGTGTGATCAGTTCATTCAATCTTCTAAGATCATTGACCAATTAAAAAGTTGCAAGTTTCCACTTCAATTTCCGGTTAATCCTGTACTTTATGGCCATGTAACATTTTTATATCATCCAAAAGAGATTGACAATATTGATGTTACATTATCTCTTAAACCTGATTATATTTGCTATGATGAACAATTATGCGATTTTCTCACACCTACATTTCGTAATGAAACTTTGACTTGTCGTTCTGGTAATCAAACGGGCCTTATAATGAATGCTGAATTGACTAGTTGGAAATCAATTATCGATTCAATTAAGCCGTACTTTGATGGTTGTATTACTCAACATTATCATATCATCGATTCTCATCATTCATCATTATATCACTGTAAGAATTCCTCAAAATATATTTCTAAATATCGAATCGTTGATGGTATACCTGATTGTTTTCTAAAAGATGATGAACACGCATTTGAATTGAGTTGTTTATTAAATCAAACTTCTCGATTTCAATGTCCAAATGAGAAACAGTGTCGATCACCTTTATTCTCAAAAAGTATCTGTTCTTTTCCTATACAGATAAATTATGATGATATCCCATTTTATAAAATATGTGATCAAATCAAGGATTTACCCATGGTATTGATTGATGGCCGAAATCATTCCGATGAAACTGATTGTGAAGATTGGCAATGCAATAATATCTACACACGATGTGATGGTTTTCGAAACTGTGTAGATGGTGAGGATGAAGAAAGATGCACGCAACCGATTGATATAGAGCATTTTCTTTTCTGTATTTCGCCACAAAATTATACATTCATGTGTTTACCAGCCGATCAAGTCGCTAACGGAATCGTCAATTGTTTTGGAGCATCATCTGATGAATTTCAAAAACGCCAGGTGAACAATACTACTTTTCAAACATTTAGATTTCGTTGTTGGAATGACACAAAATGTAAAGAACAGGAAAATCTTTGCAATGAAAACGAAGATTGCCCAATGAATGATAACGAACTATTTTGTAATAATCATCCACAATTATGTAATGACTCTGATTTTGACAATCTTATCGATATGCAATATATTTCATGTCAGGTCATTAATACACGTTATATATTTTTTTCATTAGAAACTGCATTAATCTACCCGCCAATATATACGATTCCGAGTAATCCTACTGAGAATCCAACTAATGATAAAATGATGGGATCGCCATTAATCAAGAGTTTTTCACAGTCTGAATTCTGTCATTCTGGTTTATACGTTTACTATCGACTTGGAGTCAATAATTATAGTAGTTTATGTTTTTGTCCACCGAATTATTATGGTGATCGATGTCAATACCAAAATCAACGTGTTAGTCTAACTTTATTATTTGCAACTGTCAATCACCCTATTATCTATACTATTGCTGTTACGTTGATGGAAGATGATAATGATCGACAAGAAATTCATTCGTATCATCAATTCACTTATGTGCCGACAAAAGACTGCGGTCATCCTATAAACATCTATCTACTAAATTTAAATCGAGGAAAGAATAATTCAAAAAAGTACAGTATTCGCGTCGATGCATTCAATAAAGATTCATTGGCATATCTGATAAGTTGGCATTTAACGATTCCATTCGTCTTTTTACCAGTCAATCGAATAACTGCTTTTTTAACGGTTCCGATTTCTCGAACATTCGATCCGAAACACTGTACTCTTCAATGTTATAAAGGTACTTGTATGAAATATCATAATGAAGAACGATTCTTCTGTCAATGTTATTCAGGTTGGTCCGGTGCACAATGTCGCATTCCAATCGATTGTAGTATGTGTGCATCAAATTCGATTTGTATCGGTTCGATTCGAAATCGATCAATCTGTGTTTGTCCTTACGAAAAATTCGGTTCCTTTTGTCGTCTCCAACTAGTATGTCCAGTAGGATTCTGCAAAAATAATGGTCGTTGCATAGTAATCGATGAGAGAATGATTGATGAAAGATATGTATGTTTTTGCTCAGAACAATTTTATGGGACAAGATGTCAATATGTCAGTCATAGAATAGATATTTCTCTTAAAAATATCGAAACTCCATTGTATTTACTCGTCCATATTTACACTGAAATTAGTTTTGAACGATCGCTACCAACATTTGTTACATTCCAAAAAATGACTATGTTTCAAAGTAGTGTCACCGTGTATTCACGACTTATGTTCAAAATGGTTATTGTCAAAATTGATACTCGTTATTATTTGGCTGTACTTCAAAAACTCGAACAATCTAACATAACAACGTCGATTAATCCAGTACAACGATGTGCTTTTATTCATGAAGTTTTAAATACTAAATTAGTTTCATTGCCACGAATTCAGCGATTGAAAAGTTATCATGTTCCATGTCAACATGATTTTAATCTGCAATGTTTTGTTGATGAATTTTATATGTGTTTGTGTACGGAAGAACATCATAGTAACTGTTTTCTATTAGAACACCAACGAACTTTTGCCTGTGACGATAATATTAATTGCGAGAATGGTGGAAGAGGAACATGTTTACAAGATCAAAGTATATGTTCTCTTAATATTCTATGTGTATGTGTTGATTGTTTCTTTGGTAATCGATGTCAGTTTTATGCCAAAGGCATTGGACTGACATTAGATGACTTATTACGTTATGAAATTCGACCTAATAGTACATTAAATGATCAATCTTTGGTAGTTAAATTAAGTGCAACTGTTATAATGATTATTTTTATAATTGGTACTTTAAATGGTCTTCTTAGTTATCTTGTCTTTCATGATCGAGATTCTCGTAAAGTAGGTTCTGGAATATATCTTCGATTATCATCAATCATTTCTATTCTGGTCGTTACTATGTTAATCATCAAATTTTGGTTTGTAATATATACTCATATAAATCCATCGATCGATCGTAATATTCATCGAATTGGATGTATACTATTGGAACCTATGCTTAGATTTTTCTTACATATGAGTAATTGGTTGAATACTTGTGTAGGCATAGAAAGAGCGATAGCAGTTTTCAAAGGAATTAGTTTTAACATGAAACAAAGCAGACGCATTGCACGACGGACACTTTGCATTTTACCATTCATTATTTTGGGTTCGATGAGTTATGAACTTATTGAACGCGATTTATTCGATGATTATGAAGAACACCGTGTTTGGTGTGTAATTCGTTATTCTCAATCAGTTCAAATATATACTACAGTCGTACAATATTTTCATTTTGTCGCACCATTTTCTGCTAATCTACTAGCGACTCTTTTCATCATACTGAAATTAGCTCGTCAACAAGCGATCGTTCGAACTCATATTAGCTACCAACAACAATTATTTAATAACTTCAATGAACACAAACAACTTGTTATCGGTCCTATTGTACTAGCGATTTTATTATCACCTCGTTTTCTTATTTCAATATCATCAGAATGTGTTAAAGCATCTCGAATTTCCTGGCTGTATCTATTCGGCTATTTTATTTCCTTTATTCCATCGTCTTTCGTCTTTGTAATATTTGTTTTACCATCAACTTTCTACAAGAAACAATTCAAAAAAGCAATTACTACTTGGCGGCAACGATTTATCAGAGCTATTAGAGCCTGAAAGTAAATAAAAATATTGACTATAACCTTTATATCTATATTCGCGTATATACTCATGCTTTCGACTGTATGTCAATGTGATTTATTGTATTTGATTGTATGCAAATCAAAGGCCATACACAAGATCTTATGAAATATATTTGTTGTTAAACTTCATTCATTTGACTTCGAAATTAAACTTCAATAGCATATGAGAATCAGGATCATTAACGAGAAGATTCGTTTTAAAGATAAGAAAAGTAAAGGGTGATTCTCAAGTATCGACCCGTCTTTAATAAATCAAGAATATTTATATCAAAATCATATGAAAGTGTTGACCATATTATGCTATTTTATAGAGAAAGAGACGAGCTATCATTTGAAATACATGTAATTATTATAGAATTATGTTCGTCTTACTAATCTCGAGTCAACATTTTTGATTTTACGTTTTAGCAAAAAACTCTGAGATTAAATGGAGTTCGACCAACTCTACCTAACAATGAACATACAAAAAAATGTTGATCCTCTTTTCGATACAATAGCCGAGAGCAATGAGACAGACGAATACAAATCTAGCAAATTATGTATTGCAGAGTATATGTAACTTTTAATAAATTTGGTACATCGACGGTTTTTCTATTCTTTTATGTTCTGAGATGCTTTATCATGTACTGTATATGAAAACATCCTTTTCGAGCTTCAGATATAGACTAACTGATCGATTGACTAAATTTCTTAGAAATTGAGCATGCTTTCTTAAACACACGACACATTAAATTTGAGTAGGGTGTGAATGCGGATGTGTGTGCGACGGTGGGTGGATGTGGGTGTGAGGTATCACATTAACGTTACTCTGACAACCACACCCACCCACACCCACACCCACACCCACATCCTAGCCACACCTCACTTACACCCACCCCACCCTACACCTACGCCCACACCCTCAATATGATGAAATGATATAAATCGAATTAATATTTTGTGTAAACAAAATTATTTTCAAAATACATGAATTTGTTAGTTTATTTGATTTGATCTATTGTGTTGATAATAATAATAATGATAATGAAATATTTGTTATTATAATTTTGAATTTATAGTCTGTAATTGAATAAAATGGGTATGGATGTTATATTAATCATATATTGACATCGACACTGACTCCTCACCCACCCACATTCACACACTATTTATTTATATAATTAAAAACAAATAAAATATATTTTTAAATTTATTTTCGAAGAAGAATAAAAGAAAATTATAAGATTTATATGAAAATAGTTTTAAGGATTTGCTAAACGACAAATATCAGTTGATGTTAATGCTCGTGAAAAAACATAAAATTCATCAATTATACCAAAAAATTGTCCCTTCGAAATTATTCTTGATTTACAAGAACTTGTATTTGTTGGTGATGATCCAACAAAAACATATGATCCAATTGCTTGACGTGTTGATACTAATATATTTGATACAAGATTTCCATTGATATATAAAGAAGAAGTTCCACTTGTTAAATTGAATATTTGAGCAATATGTATCCATTGATTTAATGGAAATGGTGTTGAGATTATTATTGGAGTTATACTATTTGAGGAATTAATAAAATTCGCAATAAATGAACCATTTGATGAAAAACCCCACAATGCAAAACAAGTGCCTAAACCTAAAAAATAAAAAAAAACAAATAAAAACGTTTTCAAAAAATAATAAAATCTCAACCATTAGATAGTGTTGATGTGTGAATAAGTGTTCCACCACTGGTCGTATTCAATGGATTAATCCACATTGATATTGTAAATGGATTATTTAATGAATTTAAAATATTAATTCCATTAATAGCTATATAAGATAATGAAGATGAAAATTGTATACCTTGATTTACTCGTCCAGTTGTTTGCATTCCATTATAATTAGTTGCAGTAATTAAATTTGGTCCAGAATCAATTACAAGTAATATTGAATCAAATCGAAAATAACAAAAAAGTATTGCATTTAAATAGATTTCACATGGTGTTTTAACTCGATAACTTATTCCAAATTGATCAATATAACCTGAATAATAAACAATTGGGGCTGAATCTCCACCAATATATCCACCGCCAATTGTAAATAATCCTGTTGTTCCTAAAAAATCATGTGTAACTGTTGCACTTTTATCTAATAAACCATTTAAATAAATCAATTGTTGTTTTATTGTTGAATCATAAACAAATGTTCCATGATACCATTGATTTATGACTAAACTTGTTGTGCCAATTGTATCATCAGCAAAAAATACTATACGAAGAAGTTTAGTACGAATATTAAGAAATAAACATTGATCATTTGTTGACAACTGACATTCACCACCAAAACCAAGATCTTTAAAACTTGTTAGATCAGTTACATAAAACCAAAAATCAATTGTAAATGAACGTGAATCTAATGGAATATGTGTTCGACTTGAAAGAAATTGTGAATTATTATATGTGAAATTAATAGCTGAACCAATCCATCCAGGTACATAACTTGATGAAAATGTTGCATTCATTGAATAATTACCAATACTATCAAATGTATTATTATCGAATGAATAAAATGCAACAGAAGATAATCTTGATACTGTTGTATTAATACATGAATATCCACAATAGGCATTTGTTGTTGCTAAAATTTTAATAAAAATTTCTTTGTTTTTTTTTCTCTTTCTCGTCAAGAAAAGTCTTGCAAGAATACTTTCTTTGTTAGTCACTATAGAGATGTCATCCGGAGAAGCATTTCTTGATATTTTTTTTCAGTTGCCTAGAGATTTTTTTGTGCATTTCCTTGAAATGCATCAAATTGTTTCTGACACACTGAAAGAAAAACATCGAATGCTGTTGCATCTGCACTTTATTAAATTGACTTGAAAAAGATTTTTTCAGGAAAACTTGATCGAAGGGTAAACGAAGTCGAGAAACTCAAATCTGAAATCAATACTTTACTTGTAGTAGTTGATGTACTTGAAGTTGAAGTTGATGTACTTGAAGTTGAAGTTGATGAACTCGAAGTTGAAGTTGATGAACTTGAGGTCGCCAAACTTGAGGTTGTTGAACTTGAAGTTGAAGTTGTTTGTGTTGTTGCTAAAGATTTTTTAGAAAATAAAGAAAAGCTATTTTGAAAAACATACAATAGTTACTTGAAATTCGATTTGGAAAAGAAATAACAGCAGAATTTATTGTATATGAAGTCAATTGTAAATATTCTATTTGAAGTTGTGATGAATATAATAAACAAGTTTGATTTATTCCAAAATAAGTCAATGTTATACAACTTTGGTTAGTATAACAAAGACAAATACATTCATTCTGAGATTGAACATGGAAATTATTCAGCAAATATGAATTTTGACTTGAAATAAATTGAGTATTGTCATATTTTATAAGAGATATTGTTGAAATAGATATATGAATTTGAAATAAGATAAGAATTAATTGAAATAACATTATCTATCTTAATTTATAAAAATATACAAGAAAGAGTTAAAATAAAGTTTATCATCTTACTTGTTATATTTGTGAGAAAATAAAGTATATTTTTTAGTATTTCTTATAAGGTATCAAATAAAATGTTAAAATTAATTAAAGAAAATGCTTTTTTAAATATTTTTTAATTTAAAGAAAAGGTTCATGTAAAACGAGTACTTTGTTAAATATCAAACAATTAACTTTATCAAAGACTTCATTGGAAAGAAAAAACGACAAGTCTACTTCTAAAATTGCTTTTTCTTCTTTTAAAATATCATTTATCTAGAAATTATTGTTAAAGTTTTCCTATACAAAAACAAAACTAAGAAAAATATAATTACATAGGGTGATCAAAAAGTTCCCGGAACTGCACTATATCTATTTAGGAAAATAATATTCCACCCATCTTTCTACACTATATATTCGAGGTAGTTGTTATGATATTCCATGGGAAGTTTCATCCTTTTGACTTACTCTTCAGATATCTTTTCGAAGTAAACGATAGGTACTGAATTTAACTCCGCCGTTATTGCTTGAATTTTGATATTTTGTCTAAGTTCTCACAAAAATTTGAAAATGTTTTTAAGCGGTGAACAAATTTTAAGTGATACTGTTAGTGATTACCAGACTGAGATATATCATCGTAATAGTGGAGTAAAGTCATTGTTAAAACTTGAGACAACAAGCCAAAGTAGTCCTCGAACCTACATTTGTTGTTAAATTTATCAAAAACAATGATATGTCTCACTTTTAAGTAGTTTTTGGATCATCATCCGCCGTTTAATGGTTCCTGTAGTGGATAGCAAATCCTATCGATATGGTGTGGGTATGGGTGTCGACGTGGATGTATATATAATACAATATCCACACCCACCCATTATTATTAAAAATTTTTCTTAAAAATTTTTCAATAGAGATTGTGTGATGTAATTGATTTTTATTATCTGTTAATATTATATTAGAATCGTTTGATTTAAATAAAAATGGTTTTCTATGAATTAGTTTAAAAACAGAAATAAACAATTCAGAAATCAATAGAATGAGAATGAATATAACTCCATTGACTAATATTCATATGCATAAATTATTCTTTATTTTACTTTTGATCAGATAATGATTATCTTTTCTTTTTTACTCTTTTAATGAATATAAATAAATATTTAGTTTTTGTTGTTATAATTATTTCTATTTATCATGTGACAATTATAATATACAAAGTAAAATTGAGAACAAATTCATGGGAACTGTATGAAATGTAATCTTTTAGAAACCAATTACTATTGACAATGATTCTACTGAAACAATTTTAAAGGAGGTATTGAAAATCAAATTTGAATTCCATAGTAAATGTTGGGTTTCTTCTTGAAATCAGAGACGATAAGTTATTAACAAAATGTTTTATTCAATTCGTTATTTCTTTCTTTTCGAACCTGTTTATTCCTCTATATAGTTACTTTAAGACATTAATAAATGATTCATTTTGCATGTGTCATATTTTTATGGCTCATTCAATATCTTTCCCGATGATTTGTGCTTCTTTCTTCACCTTACTATTTTCATCAGAATCGATTCATTTTTTAACAGCTTCTAGTTTATTACATGGTCGTTTTTATTTGATTGTAATAAACTCTTTTATGAGCTGATAAGAACTAGAAAAAGAGACAAACAAGAATTATTTTGTGTAAATATAAACGAATACAAAGAATAGAGAAAAGCATCGTGTATATAAAACAGTTCTTTTCACTTAATCTGCTTATTTTTCATCTTCTTAACCAACTCTTTTCAAATACCTTATAGATCCTCGCTTCGTCTCATAAGGTAGGTTAATGTTATTCAATCATAATTTCATGTTTATATTAGATAGTATTATTATTTATGTGGTGTACAGAAATATTCTAATTAGTTACACTCAGAAATATTCTTCATGTATTTACGTGGATAAGGTAGTAAATAAACTAATATTGATGAGAACAAATAGCTAGGACTGACGCGATTCACTGAATCTCTTGGCTGTACAAGTTCTGCAGACAAACATGCAAGCATAAAGTCGTTCGAAGAAATAAAACCCTGACTATAGTCAAGGGAAAATTAGATTGAGAGGAGCATATCGTAGAGGACTCTTGCAAATATCCAATCGGCACGAAAAACACAAACTTTCGCCCGTACAATAATGGAGAAAATTACGAGCCAAACATCCTGTAGATAAACAAGTAAAGCCATAGTCAATTTCAGGATTAATGCACATCTTGAGGCTGTGGGTAAGTATGGGTGTATAACTAATACAATATCCACAACCAGATCCAGGCACATTTCTTTAATCAATTATAACATATTATTCTTTTATTCTATTTACTTACATCAAAGTTTGAAAAAACTGACATAAAAATATCACATTCTTTTTTTAGACTGTAAAAAACACACAATTTATTCGATAATTATACATAGATTAAACACATATAACTTGACAACTTTATACTATTTTTAGTTTCTTGAATTAACATGCCCACTGCTGTTCTACCAGATGATGATTTTCATACAAACACCAATGATAAGTATCTTGAGATATTCTCTCTTATTTGGCTAGATGCAAATGTAAATGTTAAAGACACTCGAGATACAGAAGTAAAACTACGTTCTATTATTAATCATATTAAGAAGTTTCAAGATGTAAAACAATGTCAACAATATATCGAACAAACATCACAAAAAGATCGATTAGTAATTATTGTTAGTGGTCGATTAGGGCGAAAAATAGTACCCTACATTCATCAACTACGACAAGTTATATCAATTTATGTTTATTGTATGGATAAGAAGAATAATGAGCAATGGGCTCATAAATTTGCTAAAGTAAAATTCTTCTAAAAGATGTTTGCTTTATTTTATTATTTTTTCTACAGATAAAATCTGTTGTTGTTGATCTGGGTGAACTTGTTTCTCAAATTACAGCAGATCACAAAATTCAGAAAAAGATAGAAGAGCCATTATCAATCAATATTTTCACAACAAATGTTGATCCAGGTAAATCAACAACAGGAGTTAATGGACAATTTGTTTTTT
>CAJNOI010000002.1:1544488-1605050 GCA_905250115.1 Adineta steineri | reverse complement strand
AACATATTAAATTTTCAACATAAAACTACATTAAACTTACTTTTTCACGTAAATTTAACATCTTTTCTTTTTCGCGGAGAGACACGATATTTGTTATTGTAGATAAGATTTATGATACTTGGATGTATATTTCGCTTTTATTCTTTCGGGGAAACATTGCTAGATATGTTGCAAGATAACTGTAAAAATTCAGTTGACAGATGGTATCATTCCAGTAATTAAAGAAGAATAGTTTGTGAAAAAGCTATCCTTTTTTTCAGAGGTCTTTATATCAGTGCATCATCAGTGTGAATGATAGTGAAACAACTTCTATAAAGAGTATTATAAAATTTAACAACCTTCAAATTTTATGTTTCGAAAAAAATGAAATCTTATCGATTAGACATAATTATTAAACTGAAAGGGATCGTTGAATATCACTACGATAGATATTTCTGATTTATTTTCATGGAATCGATTGTTAATGGTAAATAAATATCTCACATAATTGTAAGTAAGTGTATACGAATATTATTCTTTATTAATCTGTCGATTACTTGAAAATTGTATTGTTTGTATTATTTTCATCTGCTAATTACTGTATATATTGACAATCACTTATAGATGACTAGTTTTAATTAACATCTACACTATCTATTCATTTCAAAAGATCCTTGAAAATATAATAAAATAAGAAAAATATAACTTGCATAATTAAAATAGTACGTACGACGACAGATCTTTTGAGAGAAAAATCAAGTTTCTGAGGATGTGAATGTGAGATGAAAATAATATTCACACCTACCCACGTCGTTCAAATTGCACAGACCACAACAGGTAGACCTATTTAGGGCTCTGCTTAGTAACCTTGTTGTTGGAGCACTACAGTAAGTGTTCCATCCAAAAAGTTGGAGACTGCAATTGTTTTTTTCATTCATTCGACAACGAACTGAGATAAAAACCAAAGATTTTGACAATATTGATATCATTAATATATCTTACCAGCATTCTTAACCTGACTTTTCCTTACAACAGCGGGTACTTCTACCATATAGTTAGTATTATAATTTTAATCTTGAATAAATAGTTAATTTATCGAACAATGAGTTTAATATTAATTATTATTTACTCTTTTTACTGTTAATATGTGTAGAAGATTGAACAGATTTTATTGCTCGTTCACAGAAAAGAACACAATCATTTGATTTTTCGTCTTGTATAATTTAAATATTCGATTTAAAAATATGAGCAAATGCAGTGAGCCGGTTGATATGCATTATTTGCAGAGTAAATATGTTTTTTTATTAGCGATATTGTCTTCTATCTGAGAAGAAAGTTGGAAAAAACGAATTCTTTTTTCTCCCTTCTACTCACCTTGCTGTATGATATAAGTTGAGTGATACACAAGATAGGGGGTTTTATTATAGGTAATAATAATAAACATAGAAAAAATAGCTAATGATGCCATAAACACATTGTGATAAAGAGATCTGATTCTCATATAAATAGCAGTATTCTTTTCTTTGCTTTGCTTAACCATCAAATTCTTCAGCTCTTCAATCACATTCAATTCTCGTCCAATTATTAATACATACATACCATGGACCCGAAACCTACAAAACCAACCGTAAAATCGTCTCATGAAGCAACAGCGTCTTCTGTTCGTCAATCACGACAACGTAGGGCTACAAATTACCTTCTCATTTGGATCGATGCCAACATCGATCAAGCAGACAAGGACTGCCAGAATACATTGGCTCATTTGAAGAACGTGGTCAACGATGTCAACCTATGCACGCAATCGAATCAGTGCATCGAAGCACTCAACAAGGTTGACAAGGAACAAGTCTTTGTCATAACATCAGGCTCATTAGGTCAACATTTGGTTCCTGAAATTCATGGCATGCCACAGTTAGATGCTATTTACATCTTCTGTGGCAACAAATCTAGATATGAAGGATGGGCTCAAAGTTGGAAAAAAATTAAAGGTGTCCATACAAGTATCAAAGATATTTGTCATGCATTACAAGTGGTGGTTAAACAATGTGACCAGGACACAATTGCCGTAAGTTTTCTTGCGGTAAATGAAATGGCTTCAGCTGATAATTTAAATCAGTTGGAGCCAACTTTCATGTATACCCAACTGTTCAAGGAGATTCTCCTTGATATCGAATATGATCGCAAGGCAATCAAGGACTTAGCAGTTTGTTGCCGTGACGTCTTTACCGGCAATTCAATTGAATTACAAGTGATTAATGAATTCGAACGTGACTATGATCCACAAAAAGCAATCTGGTGGTATACGCGTGAGTGTTTTACCTACAAAATGCTCAATCAAGCACTTCGACTTATGGATGCCGATATAATCGTTAATATGGGCTTCTTCCTACGTGATGTACATCAACAAATTCAACAGCTGCATGAACAACAAGTCAGTAGTTATGGAAGAAAACGTTTTATAGTTTATCGAGGACAAGGTCTTATGAAATCAGACTTTGACAAACTTCAAAAAGCAAAAGGTGGACTTATGTCATTTAACAATTTCTTGTCCACCAGTAAAGATAAAGAAGTGTCTCTCGACTTTGCTGGACGTGCTTCAACAGAACCAAATAAGGTTGGCATTCTTTTCATAATGTTCATTGATCCTTGTTTGAAATCAACACCATTTGCCTCCATCAAAGAAGTGAGTTATTTTAAAGAAGAAGAAGAAATTCTCTTCTCCATGCACACCGTCTTTCGAGTGAATGCAATTAAACAAATGGGCAATAAGAATGAACTTTATCAAGTTGAATTACAATTAACATCGGATGATGATCAACAACTACGATCACTTACTGATCGAATACGAGAAGAAGCTGGTGGTAATACTGGATGGCAAAGATTGGGTAACTTATTGCTTAAAATCGGTCAATTTAATAAAGCAGAAGAACTTTATAATGTATTACTCGAACAGACATCTAAAGAGGGTGAAAAAGCGCTTTATTATAATCAGTTGGGAGTGGTTAAAGATGCGCAGGGTGATTATGAAAAGGCTAATTGGTATTATGAACAAGGACTTGAAATTCAAGAAAAAACTCTTCCTTCAAATCATTCTCATTTGGGTACTTCATACAACAACATCGGTGAGGCGTACAGACAAATGGGAGAGTACTCGAAAGCACTTTCATATTACGAAAAAGCACTTGAAATTGATCAAAAAACTCTTCCGTCAAATCATCCTGATTTGGCTACTTCATACAATAACATAGGTTTGGTGTATAACAACATGGGAGAGTACTCGAAAGCACTTTCATTTTACGAAATGACACTTGAAATTGAACAAAAAATTCTTCCTGCGAATCATCCTTCATTGGCTATTTCATACAACAACATCGGTTTGGTGTATGACTACATGAGAGAGTACTCGAAAGCACTTTCATATTACGAAAAAGCACTTGAAATTCTAGAAAAAACCCTCCCTTCAAATCATCCTTTATTGGCTACTTCATACAACAACATCGGTGATGTGTATGATAACATGGGAAACTATTCGAAAGCACTTTCATATTTTGAACGTGCTCTGGACATCAAACAACGTGCATTACCTCCAACTCATCCTAGTATTAAAAATGTGAAAGAGAGTATTGAAATTGTGAAAAAGAAGTTATGAAGAATAATTGATAAATAAAAGAATGTTTTGTTCGCTTGTTTTTGAATTCTATTTTTTAGTAACTTGCAAGCGCGTACAGAGAATAACTCTGTAAATAATATAAACGTAAAGGACAAAGCCGACTGATAAGGTAATACACATACATATATATGTGTATAAATGACCTTCTCAGACATATGTACATCTGTAATTCTTTACGAGGGTGTTCCCTGTAATAATAAGAAAAACAACTTATATGGAATTAAATTGTAATAGTGTTGAACGAGGCATCATATGATGAAGAAAAAGTTAAAAACTGCAATATATATTCCGAGATGCGTTAACACATGTTCTAATTGAATTAACCAATGAGTGTTCATTGTTAATTAGAATTAAATGAAAAGAAAAATCACTTACTAATAATATATTAATCAATTTAGACGTATTGACGATATGATAAATTATAGTTTATTTCACAATATAGAGAAGTTAAGTATACTCCTCTGATTTCGGATTCAGACTAAGAGGGAAATCGTTCAAAGAGATATCTTACAATTAGTTCTGATTTTTTAATGACCACCACACTTAAGTGCTTCACAGAGGACACCGTCAGATATCGGAATAAATCAACTAAATTAAATGTGTGCGAAAAAACAGTTAATTTTTACAACAAAGTAACATTTTAGGTATTTATTAAGCTTTTACATCACTAAGTTAATATGGTTCTACTGACGGTACTTATATTTAATGGAAATATAGTCACACGTTGTTCTTCCGTTGAAAAAGCATTAATTTATAAATCACATCGTTTATATAATTTATTTACTTGGATATATCTATAATTCTAGGATTAGGGTATGGATATACCATATATATTATAAGTACTCACATCCACCCACATCCCCAAAATATAAAGGTAGTTAGCTTATACGTATATCTAGTGTCACTACTCATATTATCAGCCGTAAAGCAGTTGTCAGAGAAAAGTGGTGCCTAACTTTTACTTCTGCTTTTCGTTTTAATTATCTCGAAATCTGAAAAAGTCAAAATCGTATTTTTTCGACGCTTCCCATAAATGAATAGTATCAGTTCGATTTCGATATTTTCACTTTGTATTTAAACTCGCGAAGAACTACAGAAATGGTTTGCTTCGCATCATATTAATTAAATACAATAATATATGAACAATGATAGACAAGCTTTTAGGACAAATACTTTCGTTATATTATATGGATATAAAGAAATACTTTGAAAATGCAGTGGTTATAATATTATCATTGATGTACAAAGAAAAAAAATGAATGAAATCTCTCATATGCTTACTGGTCTAGTACACGTCAACGTAGACGTAAGAACGATAACGAGGAAAAAAATTCATTAGAAAGGAAGAACGTTTTGCACCTAGCAACACTGAAGACGACATTTTTTTATAGAAAAAAAAAGAAGAATGATTCATTCATTGATGTGCGTAACTATCTGAAGGTGTACGTTTTCTTCTTTCGTTACAGATAACCGTTTCATATTATCAAGAACAAGTATATATTGAAGAATAATAAAACCCCATCTTCAAATATAAATGGGTTCGTTTCATGACAATCATTATTCTATTGCCAAAGATACTGATGAATACAAAGAAAATGTAACTATACTTTGGTGTGACTTCAATATAAACGGTTATATAGATATTGAACAGATAAAAAATCTTCTACAACGAATTACCACTTCTCTTATCTTTCATACTGAACTCGAACAATGTCTTAATTTTATTCAATCTATTGATAAAGAAAATATATTCTTGGTTATTTCTGGTCTTACTACTATTGAATTCTTACCTCAAATTAGTAAATTTCATCAAATCAAAGCTATCTTTATTCTTTGTACCGATACAACGAAATATGAACATTTAAAAATTACAAATTCAAAAATAATTGATATTTATACAAAGTTAGATTTCTTATGTGCATCAATTCATAAAGAAATTAATTCTACTGATAATCAATTATTAACATTTAACATTTTCAATCAAAATCAAACATCAAAAGAATCAGCTCAATTTATTTGGTCTCAACTTTTCACGCAAATTATTCTACAATCATCTAGTGATTATCATGTAACTAAACAGCAGATGATTGATATGTATCGACAATATTATCAGGATAATTTAAAAAAACAAAAATTGATTAATCAATTCGAACAAGAATATCAATCAGAACAAGCTATTCGTTGGTATTTAAATAAATCATTTATTTTTAAATATATAAC
Organism: Adineta steineri; assembly: GCA_905250115.1. Classification (NCBI taxonomy): domain Eukaryota; kingdom Metazoa; phylum Rotifera; class Eurotatoria; order Adinetida; family Adinetidae; genus Adineta; species Adineta steineri. The sequence goes on along the minus strand of CAJNOI010000002.1, from coordinate 1,599,181 downwards.
TAAAGCATTAAAAAATCAAGATATTGATCTATTGTATATATTTCGTTTCTTTATCGACGATTTAACAAAAAATCTTGCAGATAAACATCAGAAGATTTTGTTATCAAATGAAAAAATTCTTATTGTTTATCATGGGACTAAACTAACGAAAAACCAATTAAAGAAATTTAGAAAAAACCAAAATGCACTTATATCTATGAATGAATATTTGATCGCTAATCGACTCTATTCATTGGCACTTTCTGCAGCTATGAAACCGACAAAACGAACAAATGTTGTACCTGTTCTTTTTGAAATTGAATGTAATATTCAAGAACATGGTCATACTACTAGTTTTGCTGATATTGCACAATATAGTGATTATCCTCATGAAGAAGAAGTATTATTTGATATAAATATTACATTTCGATTAAAAAGTATTCAACAGCATTCACATGTATGGCTGATAAAATTGAATGTATCCAATGATGGACAAGAAATTCTCAAAGATTATCTTAAGAAAAAATATAATGAATCCGAAGAAAAAAGTATCCGTATTATTTTTGGAAGATTGATGTGTAGTTTAGGTCAATATAATAAAGCACAAAAGTACTTCGAACGATTGTTATCCGATGTGAATGGAGAAGAAATCGCTTGGATAGAATTCAATCTTGGTCGAACTTTTGATTTTAAAAATGAATGGAAGATTGCACAGGAATATTATAATCGTGCATATGAACGAATGATAGATACGAAACCAATACGTTGGCAAGAAGCAGCTTACATGCTTAATAAACTGGGTACTATCTCATATGAATATGGACACAATATTAAAGCTCTTGAGTATTATCAACGTGTATTAAAAATCAAACAAAATTTTAATTATTCTGATCATATTGATAATGTTCGAATTCTTAATAATATTGCTTTTATTTTAAATACACAAGGACATTTTACTGAAGCTTTTAATTATTATGAACATGCATTAAGAATCTTGAAAACGTTTTATACTTCTGATCGTATTGATATTGCACGAAATTTAAATAATATTGGTAATATTTTTTATCAAATAGGTAAATATGATAATGCTGCTGATCATTATCAAGAATCATTAAAAATACAACAGAGTTTGTACCCAAATAATCTTATCGATATTGCTTGTATCTTGAATAGTATTGGTCTTATTCTAAATATTCAAGGAAAATATAATGATGCTCTTGATTTCTGTCAACATGCATTAGAAATACAACAAAATTTATATCCTCCTGATCATATTGATCTTGCTGGTACTCTCAATAATATTGGAGTTATATTGTACAATCGTGGAAAATATAATCAAGCACTTTATTATTATCAACGATCATTTGAAATACGTAAAAAATATTATACATTTGATCATATTGATATTGCTCGAAGTCTTAATAATATTGGTAATATTTTATATCAACAAAATAAATACGATGAAACCTTAAATTATTATCTACAAGCATTAACAATACAAGAAAATTTTTATTTATCAGATCATGTCGATATTGCTTTGAATCTTAATAATATCGGATGTGTTCTTGATCGACTAGGAAAATATGATGAAGCTATTTATTATTATCAAAATGCACTTAAAATACAAAAAAAATTATATATTTCTGATCATCCTGATATTGCATATACTCTGGATCATATCGGTACTATTCTATATCAAGAAGAAAAGTACAAAGAAGCTCTTGAATATTATCAACAAGGACTTAAAATCCGTGAAAAAATGTATCCATTTGGTCATGTCGATATTGGTGATAGTTTAAATAATATTGGAATGATCTATCAATGTATACACAAATCAGATATATCTCTTAATTATTTTCAGCAATCTTTGATTTTGTACGAAAAATTTTTACCATCCAAACATCCAAATATAGAAATAGTTCGAAGAAATATTAATCGTATTACTATGAAAAAAAATATTGAATATTTTTAGATTAATTTATGTTATGACTTTCTGTTTTTTTTTGAAAAATATATCAAAGATATATCAGTAAAATGTAAATTAAAGTATAATTATATATAGAAATACGCATAAAATTGATTATCTATAAGTTGTCATACCTAATCATTTAATAGGCTTCTATCATGGAGTGACATCTGTTTGCCAGCTGATTCATCCTTACTCATTGCTTGTCTTACTATATTGTTGACAATATCAACTAATAATTTTTTATTTCTTCGCTCTTATGAGACAGACAAGGTAATTACTATAGGATAGGTATTTATATTTTTCTTCTTATATTCAAGATTATATACGTAATATTCAACTATAAATAGAATGTTGATTATGTTTATTAAGGCATGAGCCCAACTTCTCACTTTATAATGAATAATCAAACTGGTAAAAATATTTTGTAGAAATATAAAATCTAATCTTATTGTTTTTTTTTCTTTTTTTAGAAACTCTATCGTCTACATCTCCTATGAAAATTGCCCCATCATCATCATCACCATCCGTAATGTTATCCAGTCCAAATCAAAGACATCATCATCATCATTCTCATCATAATTCTATACGTTCTCCTAGTAATATATTTGATTTTCAAAGTAATACATAAACAATTCTTTTGTATTCTTACATATATATATATGTATGTGTAGCTATTGCTGATCGCGCAAATCGTGAATATCAAAATGGAAATTATGAACGTGCAGAACAATATTGTCTTCAATTATATCAACAAGAACCAGATAATACAAGTTTATTACTTTTACTTAGTTCAATTTATTTTCAAATGCGTCGTTATGACCAGTAAATAATATGAAAATTTGTTTATTTTTATTCGATATTTTTTTTTATTTTCATAGATCAATGGAATACAGTCTTTTAGCAACTAAACTTGATCCACATCTAGCCGAAGCTCATTCCAATTTAGCCAATGTATATAAAGAAAAAGGTCTTCTACATTTAGCTCTTGATCATTATATTAAAGCTTTACAATTGAAACCAGACTTTATTGATGGATAGTATGTAGATAATTTGAATATTTTTATTCGATAAATATGATTTTTTTTGTAATTTAGTATTAATTATGCAGCGGCTCTTATTGCTAATTCAGATATGGAAGGTGCTGTTAGCGCTTATTTAACAGCATTACAGTATAATCCAGTAAAGTTCAATTTAATTTTTTTTCTTTAAAAATGAAACTATTTTTCTAGGATTTATATGGTGTTAGAAATGATCTAGGAAATCTTTTGAAAGCACTTGGTTATTTAGAAGAAGCAAAGGTAAATAGTGAGAGAAATCAAAAATGATTTTATTATTGCTTTATAATATTAGGAATGCTATCTAAAAGTGATTAAAACTCAACCAACATTTGCTGTAGCATGGAGCAATTTAGGATGTATATTTAATTGTCAAGGTGAAATGTGGTTAGCTATTCATCATTTTGAAAAGGTTAATTCAAATTAATTAATTTATTTATGTATGTATATATTGTGTTTTTTTGTTGATAGGCAGTTGCATTAGATCCGAATTTTCTTGATGCACATATTAATTTAGGCAATGTATTAAAAGAAGCACGAATATTTGATCGGTAAATTATTTTTTATTTAAATACAAATAAATATTTATTTTTGTATTTCTTCTAGTGCTGTAACAGCTTATTTACGTGCTTTAAATCTTTCCCCCAATCATCCAATTGTTCATGGAAATCTTGCTTGTGCTTATTACGAGCAAGGGTAATTACAAATAAATGAAAACTTTAATTTCATTTCTCGTTATATTTAGTTTGATTGATTTAGCAATTGAAACTTATCGTCGTGCTATACAATTACAATCAAATTTTCCCGACGCTTATTGTAATTTAGCTAATGCATTAAAAGTGCAAGGCAAAGTATGTACTTACATCTGCGTTTTTTTCTCATCAATTGTGTCCTCCTCCTCCTTCAAAAAGATAGAGAAGGCGTTTGAATATGACTACTTTAAGATATAAAGATAAGAATGTTTAAAATAGATGAAAAATGCTTTACTATTTCAATCAGTACTATAATTCGTACAATGTGTAAAAATAGAAATAATCATAGAAAAATATTTAGACATTATAGTATGCTCTGTTGATAAAACAATTATCTATAACCAGAAATAATGATACTTGTATCCGAAAGATAGAAAGATCTTGTCTTAATTTGTGTAGACTTTAGTTCGAGTGGTTTGTTTATGAAATTTTAAATGAGAACAAAATCACATATTACCACTTGAATAATTAGGATAAGTGTATACTTGATTATTCAATAAACAAAATCGTTCAGAACTTCTTGCTCTAGTACCATTGAACAATTCTATTAATCAAAAATTAGATGAATTATATCATAAATTATCCGAGTATTTATGTCGATTTTCTAATTTAACTGAGACGTTTTGGTAAAGAATATCAAAACGAAATCTCTTATATTATAGGTCTCTGATGCTGAAGAATGTTACAAAACTGCACTTATTCAATGTCCAACCCATGCAGATTCTCTAAATAATTTAGCAAATATTCGTCGTGAACAAGGTCAAATAGATGAAGCAATTAAACTATATACTCGTGCATTAGATATTTTACCAAATTTTGCTGCTGCACATTCAAATTTAGCCTCAGTTTTACAACAACAAGGTCGTTTACATGATGCATTAAATCATTATAAAGAAGCAATACGTATTCAACCAATGTTTGCTGATGCACATTCAAATCTTGGTAATACATTAAAAGAAATTGGTGATGTGACAGGTGCATTACAATGTTATACACGTGCTATACAAATAAATCCATCATTTGCTGATGCACATTCAAATTTAGCATCTATACATAAAGATACCGGCAATATTGTTGATGCAATACAATCATATAAAACAGCGCTCAAATTAAAACCAGATTTTCCAGATGCTTTTTGTAATTTAGCTCATTGTTTACAAGTATATCAAAATATTTATTTTCTTTTCAAAAAAATAGACTTCCTTGTTTAGATTATCTGTGATTGGAATGAATATGATATTCGTTTAAATAAAATTTGTTCAATTGTTCAAGAACAACTTGATAAAAATCGTTTACCAAGTGTACATCCACATCATAGTATGTTATATCCATTAACCGGTGAACAACGACGAAATATTGCTACTCGACATGCTCTTTTATGTCTTGAACGCGTAAAGAATAATTCTATATTAAAAATCAAACACTTTTATTTATATTTTTTTAGATTCAATTATTACATAAGAAAACATTTATGCATTCAAAAAATTTAACTATAAATACGAATCGTTTACGTATAGGTTATGTTAGTTCAGATTTTTGTAATCATCCAACTGCACATTTAATGCAAAGTATACCAGGTTTACATAATCGTAAACGTGTGGAAATCTTTTGTTATTCATTAAGTGCCGATGATGGCACTGCATTTCGAGCAAAAATTCAACGTGAAGCAGAACATTTTATTGATTTATCATCAATTACATGCAATGGACAAGCGGTAAGAGAATTACATCGATATTAGAAATTCAATATACCGAATAATGAAAATTATAACCTTCAATCAGATATACATAAAAAACTTTTCATTCTATTTTTCAGGCCGATCGAATACATTCCGATGGTATTCATATATTAGTTAATCTAAATGGTTATACACGTGGTGCCCGTAATGAAATCTTTGCATTTCGTCCAGCACCTATTCAAGTTATGTGGCTTGGCTATCCGAATACATCGGGTGCTCCATATATGGATTATTTAATAACCGATGAAATAACTTCTCCATTATCCTTATCAGCTCAATATTCGGAAAAACTTGCATATATGCCGTATACATTTTTCATTGGTGATCATGCAAATATGTTTAGTCATATGACTGAAAAAGCTGTTATTATTGAAAGTCAACAAACTAATCCTAATGATATAATAACTACAGTTGATAATCGTTCGATAGTTAATGGTACAAATTTAAAACCAATACTTGAAAGAAGTGATGTTAAAGTAAATATATATTTTATTTTATAAAATAGAAATTATTCCATTTGATTCTTTTTTTTAGACCATGACAGTTAAAGTATTATCTACTGATGATAAAGAGAATGGTAAAACAAATACAAATGAATGTAAAGATGAAGTCATTACCTCATTAGTTGAATTACCACAAGCAACTGTTGTTCATCAGTTATTACAACAAGGACATAATGAAGTTAGTATTAATGGTATAGTAGCACAAAATGGTACAACAACATTACAAGTAAAATAAATTTTCTTTCTATGGAAAAAATTATTTTTAATATAATAGACTAGTAGTCGTGCGGCAACAGGTGAAGAAGTACCTCAAACAGTTTTATTAACAACACGAACACAATATGGTTTACCAGAAGATGCAATTGTTTATTGTAATTTTAATCAATTGTACAAAATTGATCCAACAACAATGCGTTGTTGGTGTAATGTAAGTGTTTTAAAATAGAATTGATATCTTATTTTTATCCTTATTATGTTATATAAATTATAGATCCTAAAACGTGTACCAAAAAGTGTACTATGGCTTCTTCGTTTTCCAATAGCAGGTGAAGAAAATCTAATACAAACAGCAACATTTTATGGTATTGAATCATCAAGATTAATTTTTTCAAATGTTGCACCTAAAGAAGAACATGTTCGACGTGGTCAACTAGCTGATGTTTGTCTTGATACACCGTTATGTAATGGTCATACTACTGGCATGGATGTTCTATGGGCAGGTTAGTTTCGAAAGATTTTTTGATTAGTTTTTGTGATAAAATCATTGTCACAGTTATTAACATGCTTATTATCTAATTCTTGAAGCGTATCTTGTATGAAATTGTATCAAGGTCAATGTATAGCCTAGAGTTACTAAAACCTTCTTCAATTTCAACGATATATTGACAAAGTGATTAATAATAAAAAGCTTCATTTCTGCACCAGATATTGCTTTTTGACGGAAGTCATTTGCAGTTCGAGTGGGCTGAAAAGAAAATATAAAATAAAACCAAATCTCATATTCAAAAGATTCGTTTCTAGGAAACTAAATAATGTATTTAGCTCACACTACATAAATTAAAAGGAATTTATTTCTGAATAGGTACACCAATGATATCACTTCCACTTGAAACATTAGCATCACGTGTTGGTGCATCTTTATTACATACTCTTGGTTGTCCAGAATTAGTAGCTGAATCTTATGATGATTATGAAAATATCGCTGTTCGTCTTGGTAATGACTCGATGTATCTGAAATCTATTCGTGCAAAAGTTTGGTCACGTCGTTTAACAAGTCCATTATTTGATACAGCACTATATACGCAACATATAGAAGAAATTTTTATAAAAATGTGGAATAGATATACAAATAATTTATTACCTGATCATATTAAATCATCAATAACAAGTTAAACAGTTTTTGATTTATCTTTAGAATCAGGAATTTTTTTTTTATCTCATATTGAGATAATGTTCAGCTTTTTCTCGTCGTTTTTTCTTTTATATATTCTTGATACTATTGGACAAAAAACTAGAAAAACAAGAAAATTTTTCTTTTGTACAACAAACAGCTATCTCATTTCATTTTTTTTTTTTGTTATTCTATTTTGTTTGTTTCTCATTTTGCATGTATTCTTATGATTCTTTTTGTCAGGTGGTGATGGGATGATTATGGAGTAGAAAGTTTGACGTTGTTTTTTTTTCCTTTTCGAGGTTAAAGACAAAGAAATAAAAAGGAAATGAAAGATCAGGCGATCGTCTGTTTTCTTGAATAAATATGGCCATTGGTTTTTTTGGCATATATTATTTCAATATGATAAACATAACAAGTAAATGACTTGAAACTAGATAGAATGTTTTTGTTTCATTCGATGAAATCAAATGAGTTTTTTATTGGAATTTCATTAGTACTTTTGTCAAGTTTATTTATCGGTTCAAGTTTTGTTTTAAAAAAGAAAGGCCTACTTCAATTATCAGGTGGTTTTGGTTATTTATATGAAATACAATGGTGGATTGGTTTGATAACAATGGGGAATTGGAGAAATATGTAATTTTGTAGCCTATGGATTTGCTCCTGCATTACTTGTCACGCCACTTGGTGCATTATCAGTTTTAGTTCGGTACATTTCTATATTTAGAATTTATTTCTATTTCAATAGTTTCTATTTATACACACTAGTGCTTTAATGGCTGTTCGATTTCTAGATGAAAAATTAAATATACTTAGTAGAATTGGTTGTCTTCTTACAGTATGTGGTTCAGTTATTATTGTAATTCATGCACCAAAAGAAAATATATTAAAAATGTATAATTACTTACTATTACTTATATTTAATTTTAGAATTTCTTTTCTTTTCATTCATTATATGTATTGGACTATTATGTTTAATATTTTATTATGTTCCACGTTTAGGTCCTCAATATGTTCATATTTATATATTAATTTGTTCACTTTTGGGTGCTTTTACTATAACAGCATGTAAAGGTATTGCTATTGGTTTAGAAGAATTCTATACTCATAAGTAGTTATAATCTGTATTTTAATACAAATGATTTATCTTAATAAAGCATTAGATATATTTTCAACATCAATTGTAACAACAGTATACTATTTCGTGAATGGCGTTTATTAACATTTGTTGATATTATTGCATGTCTTGTGGGATTTTCTGTCACAATATGTGGATTAATTTTAATTAACTATTTAAAAATAAATATAGAATTAAATGATACAAAACTATTAGATATATTCTCAATTTAATATCCGGTAAAAAATAAAATTATTTACCAGTCAAATCTTAGTATTTTATTGATTATATATATATATGTATGTTTTGTTTTATGAAAAGTGATATATTCAATTTTCTTTGTCATGTTAGTTGCATAATCATAATATGCCGGCATATATATGTGCATATTTGTCGAATACAATGATGATGAATGACCTTTGATTTTTTATTAGCATGCTTATTGTCCTTGTCATTGTCTGAGAAGTTTTATGCAACAATTTCATGTATTATATATTTTTCATACGAAAGATGTTTTAAGATTTCTTTTTTTTTCTTCTTCTCTGTGATAATATATTCACTATTTCTTACAAAGAGAATATTTGAAATAGAATTGTATATATTCTATTGGTTATCTTTTTATCAAATATTTATGAGTATACATTTGATTTCCATAGGGAATGACGAGAACTTTTTTCTTCTTCTCGTCTCTCTTATTATTTCATTTGATAATATCATCGGGGAATTTTTATTTCAATAAGAGCAATCAATGATCGATAACGGGTAGAAATAAAGTACATGAAGATCTACTTTATTATTCGACCTTTTTCAAGGTAGTTCATAATCGGTACTACAAACGGCGATGATAAGATTTGATGTACATATGTCTCTAATCGAAGAATAATAGAAAGACTGATACATACAAATGGCCGACCTTAGTGATGGGTAATGATACATATATGGTATCGCGATAATCATTACATCATTCCATACGTATATATCTTCTTCAACTATAAACAGCAGCAGTTGCCATTCTAGAACCAATTGACTTCATGGATGTACACATATGTTAAGATGTCCATTGAACTTTTCAAAGCATAAAAGCTATATCATTTGTTCGAATAATGAATATTTATTAATTCAATGACACTGTTTTCATTTAAACAATAGAATGTCCGACCCATTAAGATAATATATACACATGGTGCTCGTTCTTCTTCGTTTTTTTCAATAGTTTATGATGCTCATTTTCTAGAAAAGAACAATAATAAAAAGGAAGTGAAGAGAAGAAGAAAAAAAGATATGGAGAATAATGTCATTGTCAAATTATGTTGAACTAAGCAAGTAAGTGTAAGTTGAAGGTTAACATAATATAATGTCTCCTCTTAAATGTAAATATGAAAGCAAACAAGGTCAGTAACTACTACAACCTCCGGCCAACAAAAAAAAGAGACAGGTGGAGTTATGTGTATATAAGTTACGTAATAGTTTTATGTTGATAATTGTTCAACAAAAAAAGAAAAAAACGATCAATGTCGATCAATCATCAGAAATATTATTATGCTTTAAGCGAGACAGAATGGCTATGACCTTGGTAGAAATATTAAGCTCATCGTTTTTCTTTTTATTCCCTTGTCAACTGTCAAATATTCAACATGTTTATATAAATTCTATCAATAATAACAGGTTTATTAGAAGAAGAAAAAAAAAACGTTTTTTTTTGTCTGTATGTCTATACATTAATATATTAAATGAAATGGAAAATGGCAATTTGTAAGTATAAAAGATCGAATTGATCAAACTTAAAAATGCATGATGAATGAATAATAAATTAAGTTTATTGTCAAAAAAAGAAAAACTTTTTCCGGTAGTTTTTTCTTTTTCAAGAAAAATAGTTTTTTAATTTTTCTTTTTTTCACTCCGTCTATATACATTACTTTGTTTACGTCTCTATACGTCATCGTGCCAGGCATTCATAATTCCATCAAGGCTTTTACCTTGAAATAATACAAGTAGTTGCAATAATATTAGTTATACACTATTTTTTTTTTGATTGCTTTATTAGTTTTCATTTTAGACATTGTGTGATGTCTATATTTTAATTTTCAATTTTCTTTTTCTCATTGAATGTACAGACAACAATCAAACATTGACACATCGATTACGTTGTCTTCGTAATGATCAACATTATTGTAAAGGGTCTTGTTTGGTTGATTAACTCTACTATATTATACTGAAGAGTATTGGTTATAGTCTACACCCTACTGATCAAACATTCTCTTCAGAAAGTTGCATTCATCACGAAAGAAAAATTGAAGTAACCAAGAAGAAGAAGAAGAACATAAATAACAATCGTGTTGATCTCTCTTCTTCTTCTTCTTCACACATATACTTTTTCTTTCTCTAAAGCTTCTTTGTATAGACTACATCTTATTTATTATCTGTCGCGAAATGGTGTTCGATCTTTTTCTCATCGTCCGAGCAACGAATACGTATGTATACGTAAGGGTAACTATGAAAGTATAAAAAGAAATGCGAGACATAAGAAGATAGGTCAACTCTCTTGACGCATATATATATACGGTCAAGAAGATGACTGTTTGGGGAATTGTAAGTGTCTTTTTCTTGTATATATATATATATGCACATAAGATAAACTTATTATTAAAGAAAGCCATATCTCACATATAGCAGAAAAAGATTAATTGATCTTTATTCTCATCACTATCAATGCTGACGTTTTCTTCTAAACACATCGATTACCAAGTCACTTAGAACTGACAGACACAACATATGTATATAACAAAAGTAATTTCATCACTCACATTCAATGATGCAATATTAGAAAATACTGATTATAATGCAAATTGTTTTATAAGTTTATTTGCTTTAAAATAATTTTACATTAGACTAAGTAATAATACTATTGTCTGAGAGAATTTCTTCTTTCTTTTTTTTCTTTTTTTTTTTTGATGATGTCGTCTTTGTTTTCCGTTACATTTCACGTAACTATATGCTTTGTTGTATATATATATAGCCTTCTTCTAAGTTTACATATAAGACAATGTGATATGTAATTGATACCTCAGAATTGATGATATAGAGAAAACAAAACAGTTTATACTAATACTTTACAAAAGAGTGAGAATTCTTTATTCTTTTCTTTTGCATGCAAAAATAGAGTTTATTATGGAAGTTGTTAAGAGGTAAGAATTGTCATTGTGAAAAATGAATAGTATATAGATGCTTATAAACAGATGGAGAAAAGTTTATGACATCAGATCGATCATCACGTGAGTTCAGCCAGATGCTCCGCACTTGACTTAGTTCTTCGATGAAATGTGCACATTTGCATGTATTTTTCTTACGTTTTTGATTGAGAATGAATGTGCTAATGTGGCCCTTGAGAATAAATATAAGCGACAGCTTTGTCAAAACATTCTTACTAGTTCAGAGACAATTAATTTCTTCCTCTTTTTTACTCGTCCTTTTTTCAGTCTACTCTCATTGATTATTAGCTATTTGTCTTAAAGCAGCATTTATAGGTATATGAAGTGCGTTTTTACATTTTGAGAATTGAACAATACAATCACTTTAAAATATGTACACCGATTTTTGTGTATGTTGTAAAAGAGAATAGCGACACAAAAAAAAATTAAATCATCATCTGTGCAAAAAGAATCCTTTTAAAATTATTTGAAATATCTTTCTACACAATCAATCTCCAATAACTATTCTCCTTGACCTAACTATTGATTCCATCCTTTATAGAGATGAATGTCTTCCCTTTTCTATCGTTATATCGATCGACATGTAAAATAAGAGAATAAAAAAGAATAATGATGACAACATCTTTTTCTTTCTTTTTATTTATACTTAGTGACTATTAGGTAATTTTCTTCTTTTTTTCTTCTTTTATTTGTGTGTTACTCGGTTACTCTCATTCTATGACTATTTATTATCGCATCATGCTTTTTTATGTCGATTATCTCTCTTGAAGATTAATTAGCAACTGAACGCGCACGTACTCACACATACATGACAATTGAATACACGATTTACGATAGGCAAAAAAAAAGATAGATGATCAATCATCACGATGGTTTTTTAATTTGGGAAACTATCCTATTCTGTATGTCCCTTTTGATGTTTTTTTTTGCTGTTCGTTAGAAAGAGAAAAGAACAGATCAAATTGAAAGAAGAAAAAAAAACTCGATTTGCAAATCAGAAATAGTTATTTCCTTCGTCTCTATTTCCTTAGATTTCTTCTTGACTATATACGGTATTCGTCTGCATGCATGCATGTATGCACGCTTAGATTATGATTGAACTCTATCGCACGCGCTTGCCGAAATTCAATACATATATGTTAGTCGGTCTGTCCGGAAAAGAGGCTAGTTCCTATTTTCTTTCATAGTCATTCTTCTTCTTTTTTTGTCATTACCGAACAAATAACAATCGAAAGCTACCAAAGAAAAACTAGACGAGAAATAAAGAAAAAATAATTCTTTTGTTACGGTTCAGTTTAATCTAAACAAGTATACTACAGTTAATGTTGTTAAAAGCAGCCTCCGGAACTAGTAGTTGCTTTTTTTTTCTTGAGTAATATACATATTATTCTGTTAAACAAGTATTTTGTGTGACATTTTTTCTCTTAGTCTTCATTATCATTATCGCCATTGCACAGTGCGATCTAATGTGTTATCTTTAGGTTTTAGTGGCTCTTCTAAAAGGTTTCAAACACTTCCATGCGACACATTTGTCTAACAGATGTGTATGTGTGTGTGTGTGTGTGTGTGTTGAATAAACCGGGGGTAGAAAAAGAAGAGAAAAGAGAAATACCTATAGACGAATGAAGAGGATTTCAAGCGAGAAAAAACCGCCGATAAAAAGAAAAAGAAAAAAAAGGTGTCTTTTTTATTACAAAAAACACTTTTAATCAGAATGCGTGTAGACAGGTATTCATTGAATGGTTAGAGTTACTGTTATCTTTTAAGGAACTTATTTCATAAAATTTTTATCAAAAGAATCAAATTTCTTTCTTTTTTTTGTGTTAAGATAAGATTCAAAATGAAGAATAAGAATAATAGATAGCATGAATAATTGAATAACTCTTTCAATAGCACATTATTTTAATCTTCATAACTTATGTTTCTGCTCAATTTGAAATTAAACCTTGATAAAACCTATTTAGTAATTTATGTGTAATGATGTACCAACTATTATTGATAGATGAAATAAATCTCTGCGGTTCTGTTTTTTTTTCTTTTCGATGTCTCTCTTTCTCTTTATTTCTCTTCTGTGTACATGCTTCTACTACTGATCTTAAAAAACTTGTGACACATATCCATATACGAAGGACAGACAAAAAAAATGAGAGCGACTAACTACCATTACCATCCTATCTTTGCACATCGATTTTCCTGCTCTCTTTCTCGTTGCTCTCCAAGGACAATTGACAGAGTGTACGCACAAAACTCATTTTGTTCATACTTTTTCTCCATGCCTACCCTTCCTGTTCTTATGAATATTTACACCTGAACGCTGTTAAAACTAAATTATTTCATCGTTGTTAATATATATTTATTTATATTTATAAAGGTATAAATGTTAGAAAAGGGTTACTTACACAATTCTTTTTTTTTATTCTTCTTATTTCTTTCTAGTATTATCGCATAAGAATAACAGAATTTAATAGAATATAATTGTATTAATATATTATAATCTGTATGAGTGCCTTATCGTATAACAGGTTTCTTCGTTCTTAGTTTTTTATTTTTTTTCATTCACTTTAGTTTGACGTTCATTACCAGCAATTGTTAATAATGTCCTTCAACCGTCATAAAAGGTGAAGGTTTCTTTTTTTTCTCTCTCTCTCTCCTTTTCATAATGAACATAAATCACATAATGTATTTTGTTGTAAATCGACTATACAAATTTGAAATATAAGTAGGAATGTCTAAATAAATTTATTTGTGTTATAATAAGAAGAACGAGGAAATAGTAGAGGCGGAACGTGCTTGTTTATTAATAGGCACTCGAAGCAAATTAGAGTGGAAGACAGGACACATCTTATTGATACTAATTATATCATGATTAAGTTTTTTTTGCCTCAATAACAACTAATAGTAAAAATTCAATTTCCGCTTATTTTACTGGTGGGGGCATCAGCAATAAAAAGAAGCTAACATTTGTGACTCGTACAATCTTCTTTTTCTTCTTCTTCTTCTTTCGTTCTCTATGTTTTTCTTCAGTTTTATTTGATTTATCTATTATATTAGTTTTATATATGAATATGTGATGAATGTATAGAAGATTGATAAAACAAAAGAAGACTATTTTAATTAGATAGATATAGAAGAAGGTGAGTAATTACTATAAAAGATAGTCATATTTTTTAATGGTTTCATCGCCTTTTGTGTCTGGTAGACATTTATATAGATTAAATCCCTTGATGAATACATTTCTATGTAATTATATAAGATCAGTTAAAAAAAAATAGAAAAAACGTCAAGTATTTCATTTAATTAGTAGACATAGAGATCTAGATCGTAGAAATATTTTCCTACTAATAGAACTACTAACACCTTATATTACCCATGAGAATAGTCTGTATATAGATAGATAGATAGATATATATATATAAGTAAATCGAAAAAAGAGAAGCCGAATATAATAATAATAATAGATGTGTATGATAATATGATCTCTCGATAGTTTCTTTTGTGTATTAGTTTTTATGATCGATCATAGAAAAAGAAAATTAATACTTAATTCTTTTTTTTTCTATTTAATAATAATCGTAACGTTATCAAGACTAAATAACAACAATCGCTAATCTTCTTATACTCTTGTTCTTTGTTTCTTTCTCTTGGTCTCTCTCTCTTATACATATATTTGCTTTAAAGCATCGAGATAAGAGGTAAACTTTGTTAAAAAAAAACTGGTAACTGAAGTAATAGCCTAAAGATATAGTATATTTATATGAGGTGAATGGATCATCGCTTTCTATCATCGGTAGTAAAATTGACGAGTCGATCGCCTGCCAATATGAGCAGGGATGTTACTAGCAAAGGTCATTCTCTTCATCCATATTCTTCTCATTTTTCTTTCTTTTCTTTGTGTTCTGACCCTCATATTCATGATAGAGTAAGACGAGAAATAAGAGAGAAAGAGATTCCACTTTTTAAACACACATATACAACACATGTATAAGAGCTGATAAGCTAACATTCTGACCATTAATGTGAATATGTTGGTGTCTTACATGTAATGACGTGTTATATCTATATATATTTCTATATTAGTAAGCGTCCGTACGCATATATCACTCCAGACCGAAATTCCGTGGTATAGAATCACAGCTGATACCGATTTTTTTCTTCTTTGTTGCGTTTTTCTAGTCTTTTGTTTGCTTATATGTTAGGGGACACACATATATACACACACATATATATATATATATATTTAATCACGAAGCTCGTACTTTGAAGGTTTTCTTTCTCCATCTGGTCGTTTTTTACTTGAGTTATATTGAAGCAAATAAAAGGTAATGATCATTCTCAGCATCATTGACTATAGACGAGTTTGTCGATTACAGATGTGCTTTCATTGAAAAAAAAACAATGGTGCAACGATTCACAAAGAATTGAGAGAAAGAAAAATGAGTTCTCAAACATCAGAAGAAAAGACGACATTGACAAATTATTGGTCAACCAAGTTTATCCTCGAGACGACGAGTCTTCAAGGTTTTTCATCATAAATTTTGCTTGACAATGAGAAAAGCCGAGGTATAATTCATTATTGACAGATAGACAGATATACTATCATATAGCTAAACTAACCGCCAACTCATAGTTACTTGTATTGATATTACGAGAAAAAAATCGATCTGTCTTTTTCTAATATTGCTATATTTTATTTTACCCACAAGAGAGTGATATTCTCTTGATTCCTTCTGGTCTGGATATACTCTTCTTCTTCTTCTTCTTTTTTTTATTTGTTCTATCTTTTTTTTTGCCTTTTATTGTCTTTCTTAACTTATTGAGACGAGTCTATGTGATGGCCAGATAAGAATATCGTAAGCAATAATAAGAACAGCAGTAGCAGCAGCATCAGCCATATCAGTAATATTAACATGCAATCGCTAAATCGGCATTCATTTTTGACGTAAAAATGTGTAATGAGCTAAACGCGTTACGAACAAAGGCAATAGGGAGAGAAATAGAGAAAGATAGAACTGTTCTCTTTCTACAATAATTTTTTTTTCTTTGATTATATGTTGGTTTGTAACCGCAACATAAAACTACTATTATTATCACAACGATCGTAACCATCACCAACGAAGAAGTCGATGTAGCGTCAGCAACGACTGTAGTACCTTTTTTTCTTCTCTTCTTTCTTCGTCTCTATTCCCCTTTCTCTATTCTGCATCCATTATGTAAAATACATGTACATTCACATATTCATGTCGATAGTAGACCGCTACGAGAAGAGAATAGATGAAATAGTACGAGAGTGTCTGCTAAATTTACACATTACTACTATTGAGTAAATTTTGTTTACAATGAATAGTGACGGCGACAACAATGTTCAATTTAGAAAAAAAAGGAACGAACGCCGCTGCTTCTTTTTTTTTTCTTCTTTACGTTTCTTTTATGCTGTAATTTTACTACGGTTTGCCTTTCAATTTTCAATTTTCTTTTTTCTTTACCTATTCCATTGATCAATATCATTATCGCCGATAGGCAGACGGGCTGATTGAACACATATAGGAAGGACAAGTATACTTTTATACTCTCACTTTTTTGAGCTGTTCGTTTTCTTTCTTCATTTATTCGCTATGCGCTTCATCATTTCTTCACATGTACTCTCTATTTTATTGCATATATATATTATTTTTTTTTATGTTACTCAAATGTTACCCTCACAGTATGCCTTGAGCGTATGTTTTGTCTACTATGTTTCGACACCAGTGTCTTCCCTATGACTAACAATAATAATCTAGTCGTAATCTATCCGTCGAAATATGAATAATATCTGTAAGCCGAGAATAAGCAACATTGAGAGAGAAAGAGACTAATTCATTGATCGATGATCACTAAAGTACTCCAGAAGAAGAAGAAGAAGAAGACGAAGATGAAGGAAAGAAAAAGAGAGTGGTAGACATACTACTTATACGTATACATATATTTCTTCTCATATTTTCCAGACGCTTAGATCTCAAGATTATTGCGTAATGAGATGCAGACACATGTGTATAAATAATTATTATATAAAATTATGAGACAATATTTTCTTCTATAATTTCAGATCAATACGATATTATTTACGTTTTCTTTTTTCAATCAATGAATTTATTTAATTAAACGAAAATAGTAAGTTCCATTTCAAATTAATCAATAATTCATCATATATTTGTATTACAACAGATTGTTTTTGGTTCATTAGTCGGTACAAAAATCGACATACTACTGTGTTCTGTTAGTTCAATAACGTATTTGTGCAAATAATATATTTGCTTTTCTCCTCGCCTTTTACTCATTTAAATTGATAATAGCAGCTAAAATGCTACGTACAACGTTGTTATCTTTGATACTATTGGTATCATTATCTTCAACAACATTACTTCGTAAAACAATTTCACGTCGACAATCTGATCCTACATACTGTCAAGCTATAGAAGGTTTTGATTGTCAATGTTCAAGTCAGCGTGTAACATGTACAACGGATCGTGATTTACCACAACAACTTAATGTCTTAGCAGGTGAACAACATAAATATCCATCAGTCGAATTAATTATTAATGGTGAACGTGATCATAATGTTAATGATTATACATTTGAACCGGTCAAACAATTATTTAAACCTGATTCGGATAATTTGGAATGTCGTATTAAATTTGAAAAATTTACTGGATTACATTTATCATCACCAGGTGTATTCAATCGAATATTTCCTGAGAATGCATCACCAACAGCTCGAAAACATTTGGTAAAATTTTTATTAAATTTCATAAAAAAACTAAATATGTCATTTTATTTTTTTGTTTTGACAGGCATTGGAAATTTACAATCCACTTGTTCAACCAAATGATAATGTCAATTTATTTGCAAATTTAAATATTGATTCATTAGAATTGTATGTTTTATATCCATTTCGTGGAACATTTCAACAATTATTTGCTGGAGCAAATGTTAAATATTTACGTTTAAGTGGTGGAGATATCAAATCAGATTTATCTCAACCATTTACAGGAAATATTGGTCGATTAGAATTAGCTAAACAGGCTGGTCAATTGAATGTACAAAATTTTCCTATCTATCCAGCACATGAATTAATTATTGATGCTTTCTATGTTACTGATTTTAATAGTGATAATCCACCAAATTATTCAAATTTAGGTGAATTACGTATTTATAGTCAAGAACGTATACCAGCTAATGCTTTTCGAAATTATCCAAATTTACATACATTATCTGTTACAACTGAAAAAGATATTGATCCACATGCATTTGTTGGTTTAAATAATTTAGAAAAATTAACTATTAAAGATACCAAACCATCATTAGAAATTTTAAATAGTCTACCTAGTCTTAAAGAATTTCATACAAATCTTGAAAAACTTGATGACAGAGAACAATGTCAATTAATTGAAAAATTGGGTAATGGACAAATTGCTGTACAAGGTAAAAAGAAATAGATGAAAATGTTTTCTTCTTCTATTAATAATTCTTTTTTTTCTTCAGCTATTTCAAGTGGACGTGAGTGTACATGTGCATCAGCTTATTTGGATGCAGCAACTGGACGATATCCATGTGATGCTCAAAATTGTGACCAATCATCCTGTGCAACAATTAAAAATAATTATGATGCAACAACACGTACATTCAAAGCACCACCAACTATCAGCCGTTTAGATGGTAGTAATGCATTACATCAACGTGAATCAAAAGTATATACTGCACCATTTCAAATAACACGTCAAGATCAAGAAAAAGTTCAACAATCAGCACCCCAACAAACAAATGATCAACAAGGTGATGAACAACAACAACAACAAGATAGTGCAACACCAGCTGGTCAAACGAGAAAACGACGACCAAAAACAAAACAACCAACTACACCAAATTATGATCAACATCAAAATCCTGCTGATGGAAATTCGTGGCAATCTGGACAAGCTGATCATCCTTATCATCCAGGTAAGATAAATGATAATTATTTTAAGTAAAAATCTTTTGAAAACTTATAAAACTGTAAAATAAAAACTCTACTAAGACAAGAAAAAAGAAACTTTTAAAATGGTTTCAGACTATCGATCACCAATATATTCTCAACATATTAATAATATACCTGGAACAGAAAATGAATATCCACCAAAACATTTTATAAGTCCAAATGAACGGAATAATGGAAAATCACAGGTTCCCTGGGACTATGAATCATTTGATTACCGAAGTAAATGAAAAATAAAGCATTGACAATTGATTATAACAAAAAAAGAATTTCAAAGCTATTGCTGCTTTCATTGACAATATAAATGATATATTCATTTCGAAATTTTTCGCCTTTACTTCTTTTTAACATTCATACAAAAAGAAACATGATGATGCTAATAAATTTGAAATATATCATTATTAAATGAATGTATTTTGTATTATTATAGATCCAAATGCAAATCCAAATGAAGTTAATGATCAACAACCATCAGGTGATGGCGGTGAAAATCAACAAGGAGGAGATGATACCGAAAATCCTCAAGCTGAAAAAGGTGCTGAAACTGGACAAGGTGAAGGTGGCGAGCATGAACATCATCCACCATCTGATCCAAATCAATCGAAAGATGCAGCTTCAGCTGGAATGTCGGATGATTCAGCACCACCACCTAAGAAAGGACTCGGTTGGTTACCGATCATACTTATTATTGCAGCAATAGCTGGTCTCTTACTTATTGGCTTGATTATATTACTTATACGAAAACGACGTGCTTCAGGTTATAATGCAGCAGCAACTAATGACACAGCTGCACCCAGAGCATAAATGTGTTTTAGTTTTATTTTACAACTTAATTGTTGTTTCGTGTTGTACGTTGTTTTGCTTTCTGTCTCTCTCTCTCTTTCTTTTTCTCGTCGGTGTTTCTCCGCACTCTAAGCAAGGGCAAGTATTATCATTATTACTATTATTTCTTATAACAATTATCATTATTACGATTTCAATACTATATGAATATCCTTCTTCTTTCTTTTTTGTCTCTTCCTTTAGCTTAGTACATAAAGAAAAAAACATAATTACTAGGCGATTTATTGTGTACGTGTGTGTGTGTGTATTCTTTTTTTTCTTCTTCAATCCTATTTCGATTATTCTTATCGAAAGATTTGAGTTTTCTGCTACTATTTCTTTTTATTATTCACGTGATGAATTTTCGTGCTCTTTCGTGTCTATATTTCTTTCTTTTTTTCCTTTGCTTTCGCTTTTCGTTTTGTTAAAGCACAAAATTATCTTTTATTTGTGGTCATTTACATACATCAAGTATTTGTTGTCGCCGTTGCTGCTATTTCTGGTTTCCCTTCTATTATCATCCCTCGTCTTATTCAACATCATGAAGAAAACAAAAATATCATAAAACATTATTATCGATTGAATAGATTCTTATATACTATGTGCAAAAGAATCAATTCCCTATAATTTGCTTGTTTTTGTTTAAATTCTTTTCGATTTTTTTCTTTCTTCTGTTTACTCCTGCGTTTCTCATTTTCAAGTGGTGTGGTATTTTTCTAGAAAGTTCTAAGTTTGTCGCTTTTTTTTTAATGTTTAATTCAATTCACATGCGCACACAAATATTTTATTCTTTGTCTATTCAAAATTGCAATTTTATTATCAATATGACAAGACAAAAAGAAACAAAACATGATTACATTAAATTGAGTATAGTAGATAAAATTTCTATTGACAAAACGTCTAGCATATTTCTATATTAATAATAATTCTAATCAAAATTGAATATAAGAACTCAACTTCTTAAGTAAATAATATGACACATGCAGACATGATCAAACCTATTTTTTTAAAGCTTTTACTTTGACGAACGTTGCTTCATTAAGACAAAATTTCAGATTAATCAAGCTTTATTGTTCTTCCATCATAAATAATCTTATGTTTTATTTTTCAAGCATTTTTAAGAAAGTGCTATTAATATGTACGCACAAAGAAGGAAGATAAATATATGTATATATATATATATATATAAAAACATGTTAATATGACATATGAAGAAAGAAAAAACTAAAACAACACTCGATTGTCACCTTTCAATACATACAAAACAAAGCGTAGATGTCAAATAAATGATTAGTACAAAACGACAACAAATGCACAAAAAGAAAGCCTATACAGTGTTTTAGTTTTTGCTGAAAGAAAATGTAAAAATTGAAAAATCTTAATGTTTATATCAGATAAGACAATGAACCGAGGACACATATAAGGAAATACTACAAATAGATTTTGGACGGTTATACGCGAAAAATAAATAATATAATATTCTATAGAAGTCAATGCGCGCTACTTGATTTTTCTAATGTAAATTTATGGTAATTGTAAATATTTTTTTTCTGCATAATATTCTTCAATAATATCATAAATTTGTTTGATTGTTTTAATAAATGTTTTATATTGTTCAATCATATTTGATTTTTGACCATGAAAGAGTATTTCATCTAATTGTTTACGAGATGGTAATGCACGAAAACCAACTTTGACGGTTGTACGAATAAGAAAACCATCTAAAGAAAAAAATTTTCATGATTTGTAAGTTTTCAAAAAACAAATATCTCTAATTATACAGCAGTCAAAAATCTGTCATTCATGCATTTTGATTTGACTAATATAGAAGAAAGTAGAAATGCTGTTGAGATATTTCAATAGTACAGCTGTTGGCATTTATTTAACGTCTAATTACATACTGTCAATATGATATTTAATTTGTAAATAATGAGAAATTTCTGCTTATTTTCATTTTGACAATAAATAATAATTATCATTGAAGCCTGACAAATAATTCTTTATCATATCTTTCAACAAAGATCGAAGTAACCTAAATTTTTGATGACTAATACTTGTATCAGACTATGTAGATTAGATCGACTGGTCTCAAATTGCCTATGGGATACTTGTAAAATTTTAGAGACATTTTAATTATGTTTATATGAAAAGAAAGAGGACAGTAAGTGGTATCAGTATAGATTCGATCTTAACATATTATATGCTAATTAATATTTAAACTTACGATGATAATATAATGTTGAATCATAAGCATTTGTTGCAATTGTAACTGTACTATCAGATGATGGTCGTTCACTTAAACCTCGAAGAAATTCTTCAATAAAAATTAAAGCACGATGAAGTCTTAATAAAGTTCGAGGAAAATTTTCGGGATATGTTTTAATCAAATTATTATCTGTTTCATAATCAATTGCCTTTTGTATTGTATCATAATGAGGTGTATCACCATTATCTTGATCAACAAAATGTTGTAAAATAGTTAATTTTGAAACAACATCATCTTTAACAAATTTAAATACATAACCAAGTTGATCAAAAAATCTATTAGAAAAAAAAACAAAGAAAACTAATTTCAGTTTTCATAATAATAAAAATGAGATTGATTTCTCTAGTGAATTCTTCAGTTTTTTTTCTTTCTCTATCTAATCAAATCTAGTCAGAGGAGAATATTTATATTCTCTTTTGTAATAAAGAAAAAAAGAGGCTCACTTTACTAATTCTCGATAACCATTTATATAATCTTGTGTACTAATAGGTGATTTTGGATTTTCAGGTTCTTTTAATGCAGATAAAAATGCTTCATAAACATTGTGAACATCGAAACCACTTGATGTTGAATGAGCTGTCTTGACAATAGGTTCAATAACATCAGATGATCGAATTTCATTTTCATCAGTTGATGAACTTTTTGTTATACTATCAGTACGTAATCGAAATTGTTCATTAAAACCAGTATCAGTCACTTCAAGTGTATCAACGGGAATCATAGCATCCATTTTCTTTTGATTAATATTAGAGTGTTAAAAATAGAGATAAGAAAAACAAATACAATACCACTGGATCAATAAACAAACACTATAGCTCTTCTCGTTTTTTTCTTCTTCGTATTATTATATAATTAATCGTAATAATATAATTAAAAATAAAAAAACAAAATAAAACGTGTCAGCTGATATGTATATTCAATGATTTATACGTAATTCGCTGCTAACTAAAGTAAAAGATAACAAATCGAATGTTAATAAATAATCATCATGTTTTTTGCATGCAGCCAACAGAACAAATTCGACAGATGGCATTCGTTTCCAGTAAGATTTCAGCTTAGGAAGAAAAAAGAAGACAAATTCTGTGTTTTGATAATCTCATAATATAAGTAGGAATTAAAAATATTTAGTTCAATGAAGTATAGAATTTCATACATTTAATTTGTATTAAGCATCCCACACAAAGACGTCTTTATAAACAAGTATACTTAAATTATAATTATAATTCTATTCAAAATTAACAAGACTCTGTAAGTTGTCATACATATTTTTTTTGTTTAATTGTTTTGAGCAAGTGACCTAAGGTTTACGGATATTTTCAATAAAGAAATTAGATATAGTTATGCTTTTATCAATTATTAATTTTGAATGAAGAATTTTACCTATTCCTCGACTCTACAATTAAAGACTAATATTCCATTATGAGAAATGTTTTTTTAATGACAAAAGTGAAGTGAAATAATTATTATATTTATAATAAAAAATTTTCACCAGAAGATAAATAAGAAATGATCTGAAAAAATATTGCACAGTAACGATAAATATAGCAATATAATAAATAAAAACAACAAATGTTTCTGATATTATCATAATAATAATCTATCTTCATAAATGAATTTACTATAGCATTACAATATGTATATTACTACTATATCTTGATTAATAAACAAATAGTGAGTAGTATATTATTTCTTTTGTAAGAATTATTATTTATATAAGGTTCTATTTTAAACTTATATAGAAATCTTTGACTACTGATGTAGAAAAATAATTTAATGAATTTTCTTTCTTATTAGATTTTTTTATAATTATAATATTATTTTTACATATTTATAGTAAGTTTTAGTGTAAGACTGTTTTTTTAATTGTAACAAAAGTTTGTCAATAGTTATTTTTTCCCTTTCTGTGATCGTCTCTTGTTGCTTCTATTTCTAATGTTTCACCCTAAAGCTCTGTTGTTATAATAATAATAATAATAATAATAGTAATAATAATAATCATAATCGTAATCATAATAACAACAACAACAACAGCCACAAGAAAAACACATCAACAACAGTCAAATAACGACAGTTTTCTGTATATTTTAGCTTGGAAATATCTATCTTATTTTTTATCAGAAATCAGCCAAATTCCATCGTCGTCCTATAATGATGTACACTCAGACTTATCCTATTTCCCATCAATAAACGATTTTTATTCATTCTGCATAGCTTGTCGGAGCGCGATTTGAGACCTTTTTTTCCTCCCTCTCTCTCTCTTCTGTGTCTATACGCTATTATTGTTGTTGTTACTAGTATTATTACTATTATTCATATTGATGATGAGCAGTCGAGACAGTCACATTATTTTCATACAATATTAGCTTGATGCATGATGACAATAGCAAAAATGATAAACTATTAATGTATTCTTTTACATTCTTAAATATAAACTATTGTTTATGACATTTAGACGCTCAACCTAGGTCAAAATAACAAACTTTTATATATCATTGTCCATTCATCTCTATATTTATATATATATATATATGTCTATACATTTTTCCGTAAGTCTAGACAATTGACAATCGTGTTTTTTTCGAATAGAGATTAAAAACTAAGAAAACGGAATGTAACTATGTGTCAGTAACCCTATTAGTATTTCCTGATTGTTTCCAGACATATAAAAAATATTGACGAATATAAAAAGATTTCTAAAAATATATATAAATTTGCCTGATATAATTAACTAGTTAACTATGTTCGATCATTTTAATATTTACATATATTATTTTCATTTTACCTTTTTTTTTCCATTTTTTCTAGCACTCTTTTTCGGATCGGAAAGCACTTCCTTTTTTTCCCGAGTGTGTCCTTTTCTCTTACTTTCCATCATTTACTCAGTATTTTTTCCGAGACATTAAGTGAGTGAGCAAGAAACTACTGAACTCATTCGTTCTTATTTTTTCTCTTCATACTTTTCTTTTTTTTTTACAAACAGCTCAACATTAATACTTCATTGTGGTCTACTATTGTGACTATGAGTTGCTCTTTCTCATCATAATCACCATCATTGATAGCATCCTATATATATATATTCAAACAGCAGTATAGAAAAGAAAAACCGAGAGAATAATAACGAACAAAATAGACGATCTCTTTACTGAAATGATGAGATGCGAGATGACATTGATGAAAGAAGATCACTCTATTACATTTTTGCTTTTCTATACTAGATATTCAATTCATTAGCGTATTTAAAATAGTTTCGATCACAAAATATTTGCCAACATCATTTTTCCATTTCTTCTCGTCAATAAGAAGTCAAATTCGTAAGTCGGTGATAGACGCATCAAATTTATTCAGTATTCAGTTCCCTTGATGGTTCTTTATTATGGTCTGTTGGCTCTTGAGACGGCTAACAATACGATTGCTGCAACCGCTGCTGCTGCAACATCAACAGCAAGCATACCAAGAATTACATCTGATCGAACGAGTCTATCACGGAAACAGAAATATTTATCAAATTCAATCGGAAAAATGCCGTCTTCATCAACAACATCATCATCATCATCAAACTCATGGATTTATACAGAAGATTTAAAAAAACGTTTTGAAGAACGTTATATTGATTATCGTTATGTATTTGTGCCTGTTTATATTGATCCAAAATCGACTCGTCGTAATCATAGTACAATAGCAATTGCTTCACATAGAATTGATCGTGAAAATTCTTGGATATATTCAAGATCACTTCGTGATCATTTATTTCATTCAACATCAAAAATATCTTTACCCTTAACAACAAATATATCATCATCTGCATGTTGTGTAACAAATCATGGTTTTATGCGTGATGAATTACCGATAAAAAAAGATTTAAAAACAAGATTATTTAAACGTTCATCATCAGTAAAAGAAAAATCTACGACGAATATATCATTATCATCATTACCATTTCATCCATTTATGTCATCAACATCATCATCATTTTCTGCCATAACAAATAATTTAGGAAAATATCAAACAAATATGGTCGTTGAAGAAGATGATGAAGGTGGTGATGATGAAAATCATTTTGCTCCACTTATTAAACACGAGTGAGTATGCAAATATTGAAAAGAAGAAAAATATTTTTTTCCGGTAAAATTGATAAATAATTGACTATTATCATTGGAATAGATGATATATATATACATAAGGAAAAATCAATATTTTCTCAGTACACATTATACGATAAAGATTTTTCTTTTTCGAGGAAAAAAAGATAATAATAGAAAATAATGAGCTCCTATTTTGATAATTAAAGCCACATTTACTTCCTTAACTCTTTTCGTATAATTAAATTTACAGGATTATAGGCTTTCATTTAAAATAATACCCTTTAGTAATTTATAAAAATAGAACAAATTAATGTATTTTTGAACCTTTGAACAAGAATTACATCATTTTGTTTTTCTCCTTCGAATAAAAAAAACCTAATATAGCTAATTAATAAGAGAATAGATCTATATATTTTTTTTTTCTTCTACTATTTAATATAGTTCTACGATTCCATCATCATTATCAACATCACGTTCAATGGGCGTGCCATTGACTGACAACAATACTATCGTTAATTCGACAGATACTAATGAAACGACATTTTCTACTTCAAAGTCATCAAATACTAAGACATCGATAAAACATTCTACTTCACACACAAATAAATTGACACGTTTACGATCATTTTTTTTCCGAACATCTCCATTCTCATCTTCATTTTCTCGTACTCAACAGCAACAACAACAACAACAGACCACATTGTCAACTCCGTCGTTATCTAATCGAATTCCGACAACATGACTACTGCATGCATCAACATATAACTAGAATAGAGAATGAAGAAGAAGAAAAAGAAAGAACTTCATTCCAATGGTTAATTGAATTCATCGATTTATCTGCCGTCATTTTGTTTAAAATACACAAAATATAATAGGGTAACAAAAAGAAAATTAATAGCAAAAGAAAATAAAATGCTTTTAATGTTAATAGCAACTATTTATTGAATAGATATATGATGATGATATATATTTATTATTAACGTTTTCTTTTTATTCAAAAAAAGGAGACACGCACCGATTAATGGCAACGGAAAACAAAAAATAATAATGTATTTCCTTCTTTTTTTTCTTTTTGTTTTTTACTGTAAAAAATTTAAGCCATTTTTTTGGCTTTAACAAGTTGTACAATATAACGATAACGTGCTAAACAATCGTCACGTGTTTTTCCAGGTATACAAAGAGCTATTTGTTCCCAACGATCAGCACCAGGTTTATCTTTTGGTATATTTTTTAATGCACATTCAAGTAAATGTTGATCAGTTTGTGACCAATCAGGCATCGTTTCTGATTGTTGTCGTTCAGTAATTATATTTTGATCAATGGTTGTTGTTGACGATGATGTTGATGATAGATGATTTTCTTGAAAAATATTATTACTCGAACCGACTGTATTTTGTATTTGTTTAGCCATGTCAGTAACTTGTGAAACATGACGACCTATAACTTCGGCAATTTTTTCCCATCTTCGAGGTGTTCCTGGTGGAAATCGAACAATAGTTTTACATAACAATTGTTTTTCTTCATCCGACCATGAACGAGTTGAATTGCGAGACTCGGATGATTGATTATCTTCAAAAGATGATGAAGTTGGTGTTAAATAAGAAACAATAGGTGCATTTATATTAGTAGCCATTTCTGGTACTATATCATTGATACGAATAACCGGAGATTTTTTTGTAGTTGAATTACTATCATTATCTTCATCGTCATTGCTTGCTGAAATAGATTCAGTTGATGAACATTGACGACGATTATGTATGATTGCACTTAGTAGATGTTTAATATGTGGAACAAAAAATTGATGATTTATTAGAGAAAAAGCGAATTTAATTGGTAATATATCAGTCAATTGTGGTGATTTTAGAACTATAATGAAAGAATAAGAATTTCGATATATTTGATAAATATAAATCTTTTGAAAGGAAAAAAGATTTTAAGCTAAGCAATTATTCTTTTGACACATGTAATCATCTTAGAAAAATATTTTAACATGATGAAATAACTTTCGAGAAGATTATTTTTCTCTAGGTATCAAAAGAATTAGTTTTTCAATGAAAGACTACATCTTAGAAATAATTTGAATTTACCTGGTATAATTCGAGCCATTTCTTCATCAATCATATTTTGATCAATATCTTTAATTTTACTAGATTTTTTCATTTTCTTTTCCAATCGTTTACGTACATCCGTAGATCGTTCATTCTAAAACAAAGAAAAAAAACATCATAAGAAATATTGTGCATAAATAAATTGATCTTACTTCACCATAGTTAAAGTGGATTCAAAATACATAGCCCAAAGGACTAAATAATGGCCAATAGTCATAATAAATGTTAAAATTGTAAAAATTTCCCAAAAACGTAATTTTTTCGCACGTCTATAATAAAATATTGGTTGATTCCATCTTGGTAAACCTTCTACAAGTATACGATCATATCGAGTACGACGTTGTTCATCTTTAAGTATTTCATAAACAGCAACAAGTTGTCGAAATTTTTCACCAGCATTTGGATCATCCGATTTATCTGGATGCCAAGTTAATGAAAGTTTTCTTTTAAAATAAAAATTTTATATATATAGATATAAAATAAATCGTTCTACCTATATGCCCGTTTAATTTCACTTGTTTCCGCTGTTTTTTCAACACCAATAAAATCATAAAAATTTGTATTCAAGCCAAGTTCTTCAACTAAATCAAATAAATCAAGTTCATAAGTTTCCCAAGCGACTATTGAATCGATTCGAATAATCAATAGAAAAAGACATAAATGGCTTTTCATCTGCAATTAAATATTTTGTTTTTCATTTTAGGTTTCTTTTGGTATATTTTTATCCAAAGACAAAAAGAAAAGCCGCGCTGATGTAAATGAAATATGTCAAAATAAAAGAAGGCAACACACAACAACGAGATTAAAATGACTAGTACACAATCAGAACATGTAAAATATTTACATTTCTTATTGAAAACTGACTACAGACACTGTTTAAATTGGTTTATTTTCTCTCTCTCTCATGCTTTACAAGACAACACTCAGATCAAAAGAAGAAAAGAAAAGAAAAGGAATAAAAAGCATTGTGTTTAAATAAAATGAGCGTTTTTTTTTTAATAAAGTTTTATTTTGATTTATTTGTATTAATTTGTCCACCATCACCTTCATCATCGCTTGATTCTGAAGCACGAAGATCATTTGGATGATGTGTAAGTAAATTTGCTTCTCGAAGTTGTAGAACACTTTCAGCTGGAACAGGATTTCCATTTGCATCCATAACCATGGGTTTAATTAAACCATGACTATAAAATTCAAAAAATCAAAAGATAAAATAAAATCTAGAACAAATTCTCACGTCATAGCACGATCTAATGTATTAAGAAGTTTATCGACTTCAACCATTTTTCGTTCTTCTGTCCAATCTTTCATGGAATCATCATTTCGTTTTATATTTGCACGACCTGTAACGCCATCAATACTAAAAACAAAAATATGTCGGTAACAAAAAAAGTCTTGTTTTCTTATCTATTTACCCATATTGATCACGAATTTTTTTATAACTTTCAGTATCGGATTCATCGGAATCACTTGAATATTGTTCTTTATTTATATTATGCTGTGGACCGAGTAAACCGAAATCATATAACAAACCAGCGGCATTTCCATAACCTGTATATTTAATTAAACGATCGACTAAATAGAAAAGAAAATTAATATACAAAAATTTTCAGATTATAATATTCATACCACTTTCTTTACAAAGTACAAAGAGTAATTTTGCTGAAAGAGTTTTCAATTCTGAATTTGGATTTGTCATCATTCGTGTTAATCTAAATAAAAAAACCACGTATTGTCTAAAGGAAAAGAATATCAATTTATTTTTTACTTATTTCGTAATTTTTGTCCTTCAGTTGGTAAATTTAAAACTTCATCACCAAGAGCTGGTAAAATAAATTGTCGACAAAATTTTCTTATTGTACGATTCGATTGACACATGAGTATAAGAAGTTGAAGGACGGGTAATAAAACTTCTTTAGCATTTTTTGTTCCCTAAAATAGTTTTATTTAAATAAAAACAAAAAATGTTTGTTTATTTTTCCTACTTCGGCTTTTGCAATACGATGATCAAGAAAACGAAGAATTGTATTAATAGCTTCCATATTTTTACCATTATGCTCATCATTATCATTATCATCGTCTAGGACAGCTGGTGAAAGTAATTCTTCAAAACATGTTTTTGGCATATTTGTTAAAAGATTAATAATATGACTAAATATAATTGAATTTAGTATTTAATTCAAATACAAATATTTAAAAAAATTTACTTTTGTAATTCCATTTGTTTTTCATTATTTGGTCCATAACATAAAAGTAATTCACGAAGAATACTTACTAATCTCATCAAATGAGCTTCTTCTTCTTCTTCTTGTATAGCATATGAATGCGTTAAATTTGGTAAATCAACAGTTAAATTATAAAGTGTTTTCAAAATTTCAATTAAATAATCAATATCTTCAT
Source organism: Adineta steineri (assembly GCA_905250115.1). NCBI lineage: Eukaryota > Metazoa > Rotifera > Eurotatoria > Adinetida > Adinetidae > Adineta > Adineta steineri. Next base: position 1,567,783 of record CAJNOI010000002.1, on the reverse strand, counting down.
TTGATAAAGTTATACCTAAATAAGTCAGTATTCAATAGAATTAAACTGGAGAAATAACATATTTTATAGAGAATATGATTTACTTGATATTAACTCGGTAACTGATATTGTAAGAGAAATGTATCTTAATTAGAAATGCCTGAAGTTCAAGTGAAATCTAACCCGAAAAGCTATTTGCATAATCTTGTCTAGGCTTCAACTGATATATGTGTAAAAGGAGAGTTTTTATATGTTGGGGACATTAGGTACTATGTTATAGATTACTGAATCTGTTAATATAACTATCTTACATTCAAATTTAGAATATGATGTGATTAGAAAAATCTTTCATATGTTTATCTTTAATTAAATCGGTGAAATTTATTGAAAGTAATATGTTAGAAATAAATCTAGTAAACTTTCTGAACCTCGTGCTAGAAAAAATCGGATGTGCTTTTAATTTTTTCCATCATCCACTTGATATTGTCTTTATGCATACGATTCAATGAATATCAAGGACAATCATTTCAAACTCCGGTAATGGCTTTTTAAACACTGTGAAATAGTGTATTACTTCATTGAGTTTCACCTATAATCTAACGAACCATTATTTCCCTTACTAATTTAACTCTATTTCTTTCGAATGATGATCATATGAAGTAGATTTAATTAATATCTATCGAGCTTAAATGTTATATATAACTCTTTTTGAATTATTTTTAAACAAACCTGAATCTGCAGCAGCAACTGGTTCACTTCTTGTTGACATAATTTGATTAATAATTTCAAATAGATAAGAAAGACCATGAAATTTTTCTCGAACACGTTGTCTACAAAAAAAACAAATTTTTTTTCATTATTAAAATAATATAATACATACCTTATATCAGCATTTAAAGCAGTTAAAAGAAAAAGCATTCTCATATCAAAAAATCTTATTCCATTATCTAATTTCGTTGTTGTTGTTTCTTTAATACGTTGTGTTATAGCATCAGCAACACCACTAACACTATAAAATTTTTGTACGGCTGGACTCATATATATTAAATTCGACATGCATTTTTCTGCTTCAATCACATCTAAAAACAAAAATTTAAATAGGAACAAAAATTCAAAATTTAGTTTGTTACTTTGAATATCTGTTGGGTTAGCATCAACTTTGCTACATTCGAGACCCGCTAATTTTTGAAGTGGTTCGAGTACTGATGAACCTGTAAGTGCCTAAAATTACCAAAAAAAATTAATTAAAATTAAAAAAATTCTAAATTATTTCTTACATCAAGTCCTTCTCGATCTCGTGTTAATAAACGTAATGTTTTTAAACATAGAAAAATTGAATTTGAATCAAATGAACGTAAACGCGTAAATAGTTCGGTAACAAGTCGTTGTTTTTTATCCAGATCAAGTTGTGGAAATGCAAAATTATTTACATTCTAAATAATATCAATTATAGAAGGAAACAAAAAAAACAGAACATTTTACTTTTTCATAGAATTGTTCAATTAATTTCAAATAGTCATCATCAGATAACGTATCCAATTTATTGAGATCGTCATCTGACGAAGCCATTAATAATATTGACTAGTTTTGAGATACAGGAAAAGAAATCGATCAATGAATAATATAATCTGAATGTAAACAAAAAAAAAGATGTTAAACCTTATGACTCAGAAGAGAATCACGGAAATAAATAAATAAATAAACAATATGCATTTTAATTATCGGAAAATATCATTCTCAACAATTTCTATTCATGAAAAAACAAAATAATCGAAATAAAAAAAATTATGAAATGAAAAATAAAAGAAATTTTTCTTAAAAGAAAAAAATAAGATTAAAAACACTAGCGACATCTAGATCCTCTACGACTGTTGCCTTGTCAACAAATATAAATCGAATTATTTTGAGATTCATATTAACAAGAAAAAAATGACTGATAATAATTGTAAGTAATTCATATTGTTTATATAGAAATTTCGAATTCCTTCTCTCTATAGCTCAAAGTGATGAATATTCGGATGATAATAGTGTAAAATCTGCAAATTCTTTTGTAGCAAATGTTGAAGAAGATGAAGAAAATCTTTCTCGACCTTCGAGCAATCTTAATAATTATCCTATTTTACCACCAATTAAACCATCAACGAAAGAAAATAATTCTCAACAACAATATTTTATTAAACATTTACAAGAAAAATATCAAGTAGATAAACAAGGTTTGTATAAAATAGTTTAAATTTATATCTAATTTACTGTTGAGTAATTTTAGATACATTGGAAATTGGAAATGAAGCTAAATTAGATGATGCTTATTTAAAAATGAAACGACTTGATAAAGCACTTGAAGAAGCATTTGAAAAAGAGAAACAAGTCAAAGTTGAAACAATGTCTTTGATGAAGAAGTATGTTATCATAAATCATGTTAAGCATTGGGTGTGAGAAAAATATTATGTAATATATAGTTCTGACTAGATTTCGGTTTAACATTTATTTAGTATCGTAACGAACGATGAGTTTCATAAGATATCTATCAAAAGAGTTAAGTTATTCTTGTACAATCTTATATTCTGAGACTATTTCCAGAAGTGTATCTAGAAAAATTAACTAAATGTATAACACGATTTATTTCGTTTTATTGAATAATAATAAAACAGGACAGAATATTAAAATCATTATATATTCAAACAGATATAGATATTAATTATTACTACTATCCTTTTCAGGATAGAAAACGATTAGATACTAAATTGATTTTTATTACTTTCAACAAATAATTAGTATTAAGTTGAGGTCTGATACGAGTACTCAACTATCCGTAGATCTTAAGTTTTAGGTCGAGAATTTTATAATCATCAATGTTGATATGAACATCATTTCAACATAGTTTGATCAATTAGATCTTCAGTAGTAATTGAAACATGTAACACTTAATTGTATGAAAGTACTTAAGCATCCAAAGGTTAGTGGGATGGGTATGAGTGTAGAATACGTTTTCGTACAGTAAAATATACCTAATTTACTTCTGTTTGTCGATAAAAAATTAATTAAGTTTCTCTTCTTAGATTAAGAAGTGAAATGCAATCGATGACTTCAATTCTTCCTGATGATACGAATGAATTATCACATACTCAATCAAATTTAAAACGATTTTTAGCTCTTGATGATGAAATTTTAAAATTAGATGGTGGTTATCTTGAATATGATAATTCCAATACACCTGAATCAATATTTAAAACACAAATAAATGATCCACTTGATGATTCTAATAGTGTACATAGAAGTGATAAAGTTTCTTCAAATAGTAATACAAAAACTTCTTCATTAAATAAAAATAAAAAAAAATCTAGTATATCATCAAATTCAACAATGAATAGTAAAGATAAATCTAAACAAACTAAACCACCTGAAAAAGATTTTATTAAACGTAATATACAATTAGCAAAGGAAGCTGGTGGTGCATGGGCATTAACAGATGATGAAAAACAACGTTTAAAACAATTATTAGAAGAAGATGAACAAGTTAATGTTGTTGCTTTACCAGGTTCACATATAAATGGTTATATACCATCAATAAATGAATCTCAACGTTTAAAAGAAATTGATGATTTACTTGAAAAAGAATATTATAATCCATTACTTAATCATCAATTACGACGAAATAATCATAATGATGTTGATTATACAACTATGCAACAAATTACTAATGAAGAAAATGAACAAATAGATAATCATTTTGGTGAACGTGTATTGAAAGAAACACGTTTACAACGTGAACATATGCAGAGATTAAAGAAAATTGATGAAAAACTTGAAATTTTACATCAGCCAATGACAGAAGAAAAAATCGAAGCTATTCTATCTGAAGAACAATTAAATGAATTACTAGGTAAAATAAAATCAATTTTTTTCTATAAAAAATATATTTGCATTATATTTCTTTGAATATATAGGTCAATGTGCTGTTGATGATATGAAATCACATTATTCACTTCTTAATCGTGATAAAGAAGATTATCAAGGAATTGATTTTAATGAATTATCAAATTATGCATTAACACATTATGTAGGAAATACTCAAGGACCATTAATTACAGATGAAATTATTCAATTATTAATTAATGAAGCACAACAAGAAGGGATAACAATGAGACAATTTCATGATGATGACGTAGAAGACGGAGGAGGAGGAGAAGAAAATATGCATTCTTCTCAACAACAACAACATACTGCATCATTATCATTTGCACCTGCTATTGATCGACCTTCTTCAACAACATCTACTGCTTCACATATTGATATATATAATCGTAATATATCTTAGTTATAATAAATTATCTTAAGCTCTAACTAAATATTGCTTTGTTGACAAATCATTTTTTTTGTTTCATGGTTTAGAATCAATGTAATATTCAGAACTTGTTTATGTAAAAAGTTTGAATGGATCATCAAAGCAATTATAGAGTACTAAGATGATCATAAGACATTTGTTAGAATATTATTTTCTTACATTAAAAACGGTGTTTTAACTGCAATGTCATTGTATTATAACGAAAGATCTTCGAAACTGTATATGTATATCCATAATAATCTATATTTTTGTTTGAATAAAATGACAATGGGAAGATAATTGACTTCTGATTTTAATTTGAAAAAATTTAGTTTTCTCAGCATATTGAGTAGCAATAATATTCGTTTGGATAAATGAAAAATGTGAGAACTATTTTTAAAGATTTATCATCAGTTTTTACTGCCATACACTGGTTGTCTACTGTATACTCTCAGTTCATGAAAGGTTTATCGAAATCATCTTCAGATATTGAGTATAACTGAATATCTAATAGTTTAAACTTAAAAACATATAAGCAGAACTTCACTTCATTAAAAAAACTGAAGTTTCAATACATGTTGAATTATTATTGAATAATTTGCTCCAATTTTAGATAACTGCTTGGAGTAAACAACATGAATTTATGATAGACAATTACTTGTAATGTTATTGAATGTCTTTGAGATCACTGATCGTATTAGCGTATGTTTGCTCATTGACAACTATTATTATTTGAATTGCTACTACATAACTATCGAATAAATTTCATCGTATAATCCAAATTATGAAAGAATAGATAAACCTTTGATATTTCTACGAAAGTCATATAAAAGGAACGCACATATCAATTCTCGAGGAAAAAATGAAATGAAAAATATTGATAGTACATTTTTTGTAACTCTATATTTGTTACATATGATAGTTATTAAATAATACACTTCATGTTACATTTGCATGTGCAAAGAGAATATCGATGATTACATAGCGATAACTGAAATAAGTCACATTGTCATATAATTGTTGAGAGATAGTTACACACATACACATAGAGTTATTTGATAATGATGTTATTTCTTTTTGTTGTTGTTATTTTCGAAAGAATTTTGTTAGGTTTTATTACCATAGGATTGTGCAAACATATGTGTTGATGTGTATGTAATATTTCTGAAACAAAACACATGTCTATGAAGTAGATAGTTATTGAGACAGAAATAAATATTTTATTCAGTCGAATAATCAATTTATGATTATGATTATACTCGTAAACAACTTTTTCTTCATAAACACATATTTGATTATAGGAAATTATTATTCGATCAAAATTATTCAATTATAGTCATTGTAGATCATTCTTATAACGTTGACGCGTAAATAATCAAGTTTTGACCGTTTTATCACTGATAATAGTACATTAAGCTTTCCATTTGGTTTTATATTGTCAGAGTGAGAACAATAAATCTTATAGAAAAAATTGCCCTATTATTATCACAATAAAATCCTATCTAACTATATCGAGCATACCAAATTGATCATTTATCCACTTCACTCTATTCTTAAATAATAAATTTATGAATCTTACATAGAGAAAACTAATTTAAATAAATACAACCATCATTTATATTATGATTAATTCATACTAATATAGATACGATCGATATGTACTGATCGTTGACATGAAGAATACCATCTGTAAAGATCATCATAATCTTCTGTCATTTCATTCTCTACACTTGATTTATCTTATATAAGATTTAGTTTCATATTTCTTTCGTAATATTAACATGTATATAAATATGTTACGATGTAAGAAATGTTATTTAAATTTACATATCTGATTAAGGAATCAAATTACTAATCAACAAAACTCATTTTTTCTTCTTCTTCTTCTATCAAATAAATAAACAATAACTAGTAGCTATAATCATTTATTAGTCTCAAATCATACAGATAATTACAAAATTTCTAATCAGTTGTTACAGATACATATAAATATATAGATCTATCTGTAACAATACAGAATTATTTGTCAGACCATCTGTAAAAAGATCTCATGCAGTATCATCTTAGTTTGTTCCCAAGATATATTACTTATGTCTATTCGGTAAATTTGATAGAATGCTCGATAAAAATCATCGTTTGTTATGTCTGTCAAAAGCTTATCTAAATAGATGATCAACCATCAAAGAAATATCGTTATAATCTATTTTAAATTTGGCAGAATATATATATTTTTATTGAAGTTTTTTTAATTGCAAGATAGAACAAAAAAAAGCACCTTTAAATAATATTACAAAAGGAAAGTATATTTATAATGAATATTTTGCGTGTCAAGGAGTGTCATTCATAATATAAAGCACGTCAGTGTTGAAAAGCGGAGAGACAGAGAGAAAAAAGAAAGAATATTATTTATACCAAATTGTTTGGTGAATGTTATTATGCAAAAATGTAATATGTACGACATGTATGAGATTGTTGTATACATCATTTGTATCTGTGTTTGTTTTAAGACATAAGGATGAATAAAGACGCTATATCTTTTCGCTAATTGTCGAAACGTTTTTTTTATCGCAAGGTTCATTTGTTAAATAAACTAAACAAGAAGAAAAACATAGTTTATTTGAGATGCTAAGTCAGCCATATTATTCTGGGCTTTCTATAGAAAACATGAAAAAGAGAGAAGAATGCTATGGTAAACATTCACCATTGGTTTTATAGCGTTAAGTGTATATAATATTGAAAGAAGAAGAAAACAATTCAATAATCATTATTTTTTATAATCTTTTTGAAAAATAGGCATATTAAAGTTTGCTTGAATACTTTCATAATTGTTATATTATTAGATATTAATTTATTCAAAAAAAAAACTTTAACTTATACGTTTGTCAGATGACTTTTTTTAGATGTTGTCATGCGCAATAAGTTATTTTTATCATTAGAGAGTTGATTCAAGTAGATTGTACATCGAAATAAAATAACAAGTATATATTTCCTTTCATTTATTCAAGGTTGTTTTAGAACAAACAAATAAAAATGGTATGAATACTTATCACTAATTATTTCCACTCTCTTAGGACTACATATTTGATGTCTAGGAAAAATTTTCTTTCTAGTCAATTATTCATTGTCAATATCGATAGATGAAAGATCATGATGTCATTTTATGAATCTCATTCTTAACATTGATAAGAAGACAGATCAAATATTCTCCCACTAGATGAAGTAGAAGTATTCGATCATCAATACTAACCGATAGTTATTGACACTTGTTCTTCTCTTTATTTCTTTCGTCTAGAAACAATGATAACTAGACTAGATAATAGATTAGCAAAAATTTTGCTTTTTTTGTTTTTAAATATATGTATGTATTTTATGAGATGTTGCAATTTGTTCAGATTGACAAATGAATCAACCTTTTAAATAATCATCAACAAGAAAAAGAAAAACAAAGACGTCAAAATAATAATAGTTATTGGGTCTAATATGTCGCAGATCCCTGGGTAGTACCAACAATCGAACCGTATACATACATATACATACATCTATCTATATGTGTATGTATGTGTGTCCACATACGCATAATTGTCTGGGTGTTACATCTTGCATCGAGACTAAAGAATAACATCAATAAAGGCAACAAGCAAATTTAGTGTGCAGCACGGCGATTGTCTCGTCTCTACTTACGCTTCTTGCCTCCCGCGCATGCGAGGGCGCATCTTTTTCTTTCTCACTTCTCCTTCACGGATGCCAATGCTGATGAAAGAAACAAGATTGACACGCCATAAGAGCATAGCAGAGATTTGCACGCGAGGCAGAGAGGGAGAGGGAGAGGGAGAGAGAGAGGGATGGAAAGGGAGATGTTGAATCTAGATGGTATGAGAAGAGAAAGAGAGAATTCAACATTGCGCACAACGAGTTGTTCCAGCTGGCCCGTACGCGTTCAGAGACACATATACTCACATACAACATTTTCCTTCTCTTCCATCTTTATCATTTGTGGCTTTTCCTATTGTATTATATATATATATATATATATATGCTCTCTGCTTATCGAGCCGAATACATCATATAGAGTTGTTAATTGTTCATTCGACAAAAAAGAGCGAGAAATCAACAATATAGAAAGCTAAACTCTTCATTTTATCTTAGTAATAACGCGTGCGCCTAGACATACATATATCTATTCACACAAATCAACTACAAAAACTTCTAGTAAGTATCTATGTTAAAATAGCTCACTCTGCATATATAAAATACATATGAATGTACATATAAAGAGAAAATCTGTTTTCTCTAAATGAACATTTTATAAAATAATAGTATCGTATGATGTTATTATATAAAATATTTAGTAATTAAAACTTGTAATATATGTATATATAATAATGTATTAGTACTATTGATGTTCTGTTTTAGCATACTATATTCAGTTACGATTATTGACATTCAATGACTTCGCCTGATCCAACAACAAATACATTCACCTTTACAAGTAAGCATTGATGAAATTGTTTTAAATATCTTACATAGATTCTTTTATTTATTTGAAATAAATGAACATATCGATAATTGCTCGTATATATAAGAATTTGACAGTCATTGTAGCCATCTGTCAAAAGTAATAGTAAGATGTCGCAACTTACTTGACTTTACTGTATATAGTTTTTGATGATATGACATACATTGATTTCCTTGTTGCATCCGTATTACTATTTTATCCATTGGATCATCTTAATTCACATTGAATGTGTAAAAAAAGAAGATGTTGGTAAAATAAATTAATTTGTTCTATTTTCTATGAATTTGGATTTGGGCTTTTTTTTATGATTGCTATATGCATGAAGTAATCAACTCTTAATATTTAGAGTACAATTTTAGTTTCTAAATGGATGTAAATTTACAAGTAAACAATAATGTTTATTTATATTATCCGATATGAAGAAGCAAAATAGATTCTCTTAGTAGATGTTGTTTATATTTTAATATTTTATATAGTTATTAAATATTTGTTCTTATCGTAATATAAATAAATTGTTTTATGCCATTTTTGGTTATATGTGCATTTGAAAAGCCGGAAAACGTGCATCGAGTCATATTTAGTTTGTTTTCTCGAATTTAATACTAGTTGGCGTAGTTCCTATTTACACCCAACGATAGTTGTTATTATTATTATTATCAGCATTCTGAATAGAAACAATCTTCCGTTGTATTCGTCTCCGAATTGCATGTTCCGTCTTCAATTTTATTATTATACACGATAACTTTTTGATGGAAAAAAAGGAGCAAAGGAAAATCGCTTTTTAATTGAACATATCGAGCAACAATAATTTTTCCTGTCATTAAAAACAAAATACAACAAAATGTAAAGAAAAACAACATTTATTCAATGATCAATTTAAAAATGAAGAAGTAAATAGTATTATTTGGAACACTTAATGATTGTCTAATCTAGTATATCCACCCACTAGGTGATATATGCTTTCCCTTTCGTCATGTTTATACAAATCTAGCCAAATGATAATAGCAGTGGAACATACATAAAAATGAAGCAATATGGGATGGAAGAGCGTCATTTGTACATACATAAGATTGTGTGTATGGTGTATGTTTTAGGAGAATAGATAACAAGATTCTGCTTTTCATATTTTTTTCTTTTCTTTTTTTCCGCCTATCAGTTCGTTGATCCAATCACGAACGGCAGAATATCAGCAGCAAAAAGAAAAAGAGACATGCGACATAAACAGAAGGAAAAAGATGCTACTATGGCTGTTGTCATTCTCTTCTTGCCTCATAGTCTTAGACTGTTCCTGCGCATATAATTAGAAGCGACGACTCATGAAAACCGACACACACATACATACATATATACATATATATATATATCCATCTACGCACAAACACACAAAATTCCTTTTAACACGAACATCATAATCGTTGCCGTCGTTGTATCTTAAACGCGAATACATCCTTTATCCACTTCCGCTCTTGTCTGCTTAGGGTCCGTTTAATGACGGATGATCGACTGGGCCATCATTAGAAAAAAAAAGGCAAAGAAAGAAACAAGAAGAGAACGAATACAGAAGAAAGAAAGTATCATCACCACCACTAACAACAACACTACCATCATGGTCGTCGGTAATTAGAGAGTTATGTGCACACATGCGCATGTATGCCTACTAGTGAAAGAAAAAGAAGAAGAAGAAGAAGAGAGAAAAAAAATCTAGTTTATGTATAAACACAAGTTGATTAAGAAGAATGTTGATGAATTGTTGTCCACATTGACAATAACCTTGATTGGCTCAAACTGACTTAATAAACGTGACCGACGACAAACGTACAACTATCTTGTCAATGGCGCGTCATACACCTTTACCTAGTTTTCTTCTTGATACTGATTGTATTACTGAACATACTATCACAGATTTACAGACCGCTTCAACAACACCAAATATACCTCAACTTTATCAACAACAACAACAATCACCATTACAATCGCAAAGATTTCAAGTTCGTTTTCGTCGTTCAGCTTGTTCAAATTTACAAAGTACAACGATACATGAGGGACGTATCTATAATGAAAATAATCGTCGAGCAAGTCTATTTTTCGATCAATCATCTCAACAAAGAGTTGATATTAAAAAACTAACGACATTTGATGAAGAACCAGATGAATCTGACTATATTAGATTATGTCGACAAAGATGTCAATCACTTTATGGATCATTACCACATTCAACGACAGTATCAGCACCAATATCTTCAATAATTTTAACCGAACATACTTGTATAATAAGTGATAATGATGATGATAATGAAGATGATGAACAAGATGAAGATGAGGATGAACGATGTTTTGAAACCTTAGGAAAGAATGATTTTCGTCATTCATTACCTGATACTTCACCAGCTGGTTTAGCAATACGTAATTTTCTTAAACGTAATAAATCATCAAGTAATAATAATAATAATAATAACAATATCCGTCATCATCGTCGACTCGGTTTACCATCAAATTCTTCTCAGTCATTATGTTCATCGAGATCATCTTCTTCATCTCTTTTGACATCATCTCCTTCACCACTATCAACATTCCGTAATTTTCTTTCTCTAGTTAAACTACCATCATCATCATCATCATCCTCAACAACAACAACAACAACAGCAGCATCAGGAACAACAACAAAATCAATCATTTCAACAACAACATCATCATCATCAACATCAATAACACCACATCATTCAAGTTTAACTACGCTAACGAGTGCTACTGGTGGATCATCAACTACACTTGATCAAACAATATCAACATCCAATACATCGAAAAAACGTTCAACAACTAGTATAGATGCTCAATTTCAATGGCATTTTGATGTAAGTATATTCATATATACAACACACCCTAAATTGCTAATTACAGAGACAACTGCTACTATATCATTCAGCACACTAGTTGATAGAAGTACATTCTTTTCTACACGACATACATTGACACACAAAAACACAGCAGTACCACTAGACTAGTAGATATTGTAGTCGAATAGTTGCAAGAGTAACAAGAAAATATACAAAGAAACAAAAAATGTCTCCAATGATAATACTAACAATAGACATATGAGTGTTACTTGTCTATACATCTTATCTCAGTAGACGTCAAACTTATTAGTACAATAATAGAAGTAGGACATTTACTTATGGAAAGAAAGAATAATAGATAAAGAAAAAATCTCTATATTTTGTCTTAGCTAAATATGATCTTTATTTATCCGAAGAACAAAAATAAACATATGTGTTAAAAAGATAAATCTAAAGGACAAAAAAACAAGAGAGAATTAGTTATTTAGAGCTATTGCTCGATTATTTACATTACTATATTCGACATGTGTTCACTTTTCATTTGATCATTTTTATTTTTTTTTCTCACACAAATATATCTATATATATATTAACAAACATCTGCTATTGATTGATATATACATATATTCATAAAAGATTGTTACGTCAATTCTTTTTTTTTATTAAGTTCTTTTCTTTAACAAGATATTAAGTTTTGTTATATATATATACATATAGGCCGATAAATCACAATGGTCATCATCCGATGGTACAAGCACAATTACTCTTGGTCCAATTGAATTGCATAATTTAACATATGCTGAACATAAACAATTAAAACGTCTTATTTTACAACGTTTACAATCATCACAATATGATCTTGGTGTTCCTATACATGTGCCAAAAGGTAATATCTTATACAAATGATAGTTTTCTCACGTATCTCTATAAGATATTCTCTGAAGATTTTAACGACATATATGTTTATATATAAAGACGAAGAAGCTTCTGCATCTAATCAAATCAAGCTTTCCTTGATCAAATTCTTTTGTACGTGCATGACCTTGATTTATATACATATTACCCTGTGAGAAAGAGTGTCTTATTCCCAAACATCTTCTTTTCTTACTCTATAGATCTCTTGATCAAAATAGGCAAGAAAGAAGACGAAAGAAATACAAAATAGATTGATTCAATACAGAAAAAAAACTCCATGACATTTACAGAATCATTCATCTTAGATATATTAATCTCTGCAGACAGCAATCAGTCAACTTGAGAATGTGTAAAAAGAGAAGAAAAAAACTATAGATTAACAAAACATAATAACATAAGGAATAAAAATATGATAAATGATAATGATTGTCATATATTTTTCTTCGAAAATTAATATTGCAAAAGAACTTTTTTCTTTCTATCTTATGATTCGTCATGCATGTTTTAATTCGAAATATATACGAATAATTCATTGAGATTTTGATGGAATTATTCAATTGGAAAATATATGATGATGACATGAAATATTCTACATATAAATATTTATTAAAAAAATTTATTTATTTATTTAGAAGAACCTGTTAGAAAACGAAAACATCATTTTATGTTTCGTAGTAAATCAAGTGATAAATCAAAAGAAGCAAGAGGTTTATTTTTTCTTATTCGCATATTTTCTTTCATGATCAAATTTTCTTTTTTGTATAGAAGCTAAGTCAAATGGAAATGTTTTTGGTGTTGCTCTATCTCAATGTGTAATTGATGATGATTTTCATTTTCAAGATGATACAAATGCAACATCACCATCGAGTATTCCGACAGCAAGCGGAAATAATCGAAAAGATAGTACTGATATGGTTGTAATAACAACAAGTGATAGACGAACAAGTCCATCAGGAAGTGTGTCATCAACAAATGATAGTGGATATTCAGTTTCACCTGCAAGTCCAAGTAGTTTACATGTAAATAGAAAAGATTGATAAGAAATTATGCATATATATATATATATATGTATTTAATTTAGATATCAGATTGTGATTATGAACAAACAAAAATTCGATCATTGTCACTTGAAGCATTAGCTGGAAATGAATCAGGTGCTGGTGTAAATAGAGTTAATACATTAAGATGTTATCCAGCTAAAGTACCTGAACTACTTTCAAATTGCTGTGATTATTTAGAGAAAAATGGTAAAGAAAATCTATTCATTCTTATTTTGGTTTTTTTATTAAAAAAAATTAAATTTTAGCATTACAAACTGTTGGACTTTTTCGAGTTGGTGTATCGAAAAAACGTTTAAAAGAAGTAAGTGTAATATAATAAAAATCTAATGATTATATTTTCTTCTGTTTTACTAATAGCTCAAGGAACAAGTTAACTTAAATCGTAGTGTTACATTTGATTCAACAACAAATGCACATGATATAGCTGGTTTAATTAAAGAATTCTTACGTGAATTACCTGAACCATTATTAACACGTGATTTATGTGTACCATTTCTTAATATTCCATCAAGTATGTAGTTTTATTTCATATTAAAATAAAGTTATGTTTTTTTTCTTCATTAAAGGATTAAATCCAAAAGAACAATTACGTGCACTTTCATATCTTATCGATTTATTACCATCATCAAATCGAGATACATTATATACATTATTAAAATTTCTTCATCATGTTTCATTGAATTCACAAGATCGATATGCAACTGATGGAAAAACTCTTCTAGCTGGAAATAAAATGGATACAGCAAATTTAGCAATTGTATTTGCACCAACAATACTTATGGATGGAAAAGCACCGGTGATGACAAGTAAAGATATGAGTGTAGCTACAAGTGCTGATCAAATGGAACAAGGAAAAACTGTTTTAAAAATGATGATTGAACAATATAAAGAACTTTTCATGGTAAATTAATATCGTTTTTTTTATTAAATAACTTAGAAACAATTCTATACAGATATCAAAAGATTTACATAATCAAATAAATCTTGCATTAAATGACTCAGATAATGTTCAATTGATGAGAGCATTGGCATTTAAAGTACAAAATGGTTGTGGGTAAGGATATCTCAATAATAAATAATTATATAATTTGACTAATAAATATATATTTTAGAATAAATTCCATGCAATTAGATGAAACTAATGAACATTTATTGATGTCACTTGATTTAACACCAGTTCTATGTGAAACACCTAATGCAACAACTAGTATTTTCTCATCAATCATTCCTCAAACAAATCGATCCAACCAACAACAACAACAACAACAAGGAGGTGGACCCATACTTCGTCGGTATAATCATCGACGTAATTCAGATTTTCCATGCTCATCAACACATTCATCACGTTCATCAGAATTTCTTCAAGTACCTATGTCATCATCACAACAACGAATTTCAAATCATAATCATCAAACAGCATCAAAATTGCCACGTGTACGTGATATACGTGAAGCAAGTATGGATCAAATTATTTTTCGTGTTATTGAACCATTTTCATCCGTTATCAATGAACAACAGCAACAATTAAGAAATTCAACAGAACCTGTAATAAATATAAGTTCATTTGATGATATTACAACATCATCTATTATACGACCAAATACACTTGATATAAAAGAATCACCTCCATCACCACCATCATCACCTGTTCTACGGCCTGCTACTATTACTACAACATCAGATACGACACTTTTACGTGAAATCAAACCATATTCACGTTCAAAAACAGCTCCACTTTCAACTTCATCCGGTGCACAAAATTTTCTAAGTGTTAAACGTCGAGAAGCTCGTGATTTATGTGGATCGAGTTCAAACGATGATTCACCATCACCTACGAGTGGTCATCATAGTACTCTTGTTTAAAATTGTATACATATGAACAATCAACTAAAAACTAGAAAAACAAAAAAATTTCTAGATTGTATTTTCTTTTCATCAGGTGTTTTCTTATCTGGACTATATAATCTTTGAAAAATATAGCTGATTTTTTTTGTATTCCTGTCAGATAGATTTCTGGTTGGAATGTTAATGATCATACTTGCAATATTTTTTCATTACTTAAGATCACATATGTAAATGATACTCGATCTGATGTATTATCGCCTATCGATAATCTACCAATTCTATTATCCGTAGGCAAATATAATCGATTGCGAGTTATTTTCTTTTTCTCTCTTTGATAAATTCCATGTGGTTGACGTTTCAATTATGAATTAGGCATATTTATGTATTTTATTGATATTAACGATGACGTAATAGTTTGTTCATTTGGTAAATTACCCATATTGATATTCTCGTCTGTTTGCTATTCAAGATGAACTAATAAGCTTTTTTAATTACTAGTAGCGACGGATTTCCTTTCATGCTGATTCGTATTTATCAATCAATTCAATGATTATCACATGTAAATAAAACAAAACTACGAAATATCATAATTTAATAGAAAAAATTTTGTTCTTATGATTTATTTGTATAATATCAAACAAACTAAGTTGGATGAATATAAACTAGAAAAAGAAAAGTATTAGTAATCAACGGAAAACTTTCGTTGTTGAAATAGTGTAGGCATGACTAAAATAGAACAGATCTTTTTTCTTTCTTCTGCTTGAAATGAGAAAATAAATGTTAACAAATTATGGAAATGATTAAATGAGCGAAGTATTTATGACTGTAATTTATCATTTAAGCTTGTTCAAGTTCAATTAATATTCCACCACAATCTTTTGGATGAAGAAATATCACGGGTTTACCATGAGCACCAATTTTAGTTTTTTCACTCAATGTTCGAATATTTTGTTGTTGAATATCTTTTATAGCTTCTTCGATATTATCAACCTAAGTAAAAACATTAAATTAATAAAAATTAGTATACATGTTTTTGTTTTATATACTTCAATACAAATATGATGAATTCCACCAGCTTTATTTTTTTCTAAGAATTTTTTTATTGGACTTTTTTCACCAAGTGGATGTAGAAGCTGAAAACGATACATTTTATTATTATGATTATCTTCATGATCAACTTACTTCAATTTTAGTATTACCAAATTCAACAAAAACGGTATAAACGCCATGTTCTTTTAGTGGAACAGCGCCACTAACTGATTTAGCATGAAGAACATTTTTGAAAAAACTGCTTGCTTCATCTAAAAAAAGAGTATACGTATTTAAATGAATCTTTATATTAAATTCATTTACCTAAATTAGGAACAGCAACAGCTAAATGATTGAGTTTACCAAGTTTCCATAGACTACTTGGTACATTTGCTGAAACCTAGAAAAGAAATGAATGTTTACAAAAATAATATTATTTATAACGTTACTGGAGATTTATCGGCTGGAGTTGAATTAAAACGAACATTAGCCAACATCATTGTTGGACGAATTGTTCGAGGAAGAATCTATACAAAAAATATAAATGTTCGAATTTTGAAATAAATATATAATTAATAAATCTAACTTGTCGAAAATGATTAAGCATTTTTGTTTAATTTCTTGAAAATATCTGAAGTTAAAAAACAAAATAAAGATAAGTAATATCATATTAATATATAAATTATTTTTTTATTTTTCCTGTAGGATTGTTACCATTGGTCGGATGTTAGTATACATTAATTCAGTAGTCAACTATTCAAGGTATGTATTAGGTACATCTTGTTTTCTTTTCTTTCATTCTTCGATAAATTTAACCAATTATGAAAAAACAAAAAGTTTCAAATCAATTTCTTAAATAAAGTCAAATTTTGTCTATTAAAGAGATCTGTGTAATTACAAGAAAATATCTTACAAAAAAATTTTTTGATTATTTTGATAATTATGTGCTCCTATTGCACCGGCGATAGTCATTCAAATTTGACAGAAAAACAAATCTTTAAAAAATAGATGTAAAAAACAAACAAACGCAAACAAATAAATAAATAAGAATATATCTTGTCATTTATATTCTTATGGTAAATCTGATGGTGTTGGTACATAAAGCATTCCAGTTGTCTTAAAAACATCAATACCTTTATGTAATAAACATACACGTGTGGCATTATTTATAATTAAATTATTTGTAAAATCAACAATTTGTTTATAATTTTTATTTCCAATAACAACTTTAACTAATGAACGATGTTGATCAAGTAAATGTTGTAAACGATTGTCAGTTATACGATTTTGATCATCAAATGCATTTTCATATGGTATATTAACACTTGCTGGTAATGCTGCTTTCATATATTCATCTGGTGTACGTATATCTATAAGAAGAAGTTTGGATGTTTTTAAACTTGCTGTTGGTGCTTTAAGATCATTTAATTCAACAACATCATTGGCTGATATACGTGGACAACGTTCAAATTTTAAATCAGCTAATGGAAATGGATTCATATCCTAGAAAAATAAAAAATTTAAAAAGAAGATAAAAAAATATAATTAAATCATACGAGATCATTATTTATTTGATAATTTGTTAAATCACTTGCATGTTCTCGATATGTACATGAACGTGGAGTTGATGCAAATATATCAATAGAATCACGAACACAACGTTCAATATCGATTTCTACAAAAGAATATTATTTTATATTTAGGTAAATAATAAAAATAAAATCAAACCTGGTAGTTCCGAAAATAGTAGAATACATTCATTGAAATCAGCTTTTAATAAAAGAGCTTTCAATTGTGTTAATATAGCTACACCAATACAAAGTGGAAATGATGAACCGCCAAGTAAAAGCATGTCCCATAGATGGAAAATTTTATTTAATGGAAATACATCTAAATTCAATAGAGAAAATTTTTGATTTAAAATCTCCTAAGATTTATTAATTAATTCGTTTATCTTAATCTCGAGTGAATAAATAAATAAAAAGTTTGTTTACATCGATTGTCATTAAATATTAAAAATAGATTCTAAGAGATATATTGAGTTCATCTATATTATTAGAAAATAATGATAATTTGACGATGTCATCACAGGAAAGAGTATTATCAATAGCGGAAAGAAAACAAGACAAATTCTTTGAGTTAATGGAAAGAAAACTTTTTAATATGCATATAATCAAAGTATTTTGAGCAATTTGTTGATTCATATATTTAATGAAAACTATTGTAAAAAAAAAGTATATCACTGATGGGTTTTGCTAATGAAAGTATTCTCTACAAATACATATACAGAGAGAGCGTATATTAAAGTATTAGTAATAAAAAAACTTGAAACGTATTTATTTTCAAGGTTTAAGAATAATACTCAGTGTAATCAAGAGCTACATATTTTAATTACTTGATGAAACAAGTTTCTTTTATTAAATATTGAAATATTCATTGACAGCGTTTAAATAAAGAATTCATAACTTACAAAAAACTGTCCATACCTCATAGTCACGGTTATGATGATCACGAACCGTAATAATTACCATGAATATGATTTTACTTTTATGACCGTGGTCGAAATAATTGGTCACATCGAGAAAGTTAGTGACTGGACAGTATCAACAAAATGTAAAAGATTGTTCTATTTTCTGATAGTATAAAAAATAGAATATTTGGCAAGGAGAAAACCTTCTACGCCCATCTGTGTTTGTAAGCAGAAGCAAATAAAAGGAGAAGTTTTTAATGATACTTGTTGTTCAACTAATTATCGTTTCTAGATTTTTATTGTCAATGTAATTCTCCTTGATAGAACAGTTAATTTCTGTTTGCATTGAAATATATCTTTGAGAAAAGTGAATAGTATATATGCATATAAATAACTTCTTTTATTTATTTTATGTTATCGTCGATGACTATACTTTCTTTTACAATTAATTCTATTATCCATTGTTGAGTAAGATGTAAACAAACTTTTTATCAGAGAATAGACACTCTTCTCTCCACTCAAAACTATTTATATAAAACTTATAATAGTCTCTTTTTATCAATCTAAGAATAGATTATCAATGTAAATATGTCACAAACACATTTTAACCCTCTTCCTTCATAAAATATACAGTATGAGTTTTAACTTACGAGCAAAAACAGTTAAAAACCATGGAATAGCATAAAGATCTGGAATAAATCCGATTGTCTCTAATCGATTTGATAAATCTGGATGATGAAATGCAATTAAATGTGAAAAAACAGCCAAATATTCTAAAAAAATGATTTTTGATTCATTTCTTCTTTACATTAAAAGAATTCTTTTACCATTAATAATCAATGAATTATCTTTTAAAAAGAAATTATTTAAATATTTCGGAATAAATGCTGATAATGAAGCGTATGCAAGTGCTTCATTATTAAAATTTAAATAAACAAATGGTGCACACAATGAATCAAGACCTTGCCAATAAACTAAATTTGTATGACTTGCTATCCAAGCCTAAGAATTAAATTTAAGTATATTGTTTTTTGTTTTATAGTAAAAAGAAAAGTATACCTTTAAAACATTCTTCATTCGTTTATGACCTTGAGGTGATGATAAAAGTTCATCATATTGATGGCAACGTGGTATATCAACTTCTATTTGACGTATTACTGTTGGCGCAATATCATCTTTATTAATACGATTATAAACATCATTGACATTACTCTAAATAATAATAATAATACTAAATATTTATTTAAATTATTTACGTACAGATATTTCAAGTATTGCCGCCCAAAGAAATGATCGATAGAGTGGTGGAATATCTTTTCGCGCTTCGGTATATAGTCGTTGTTTTTGATATGGATATGCAGCGAGAAGACGTTCAAATAAAGTTAAACGATGAAACTAAATTAACAAAAAAATAAATATAAAGTTCGTTTTGGTCTTGTAATTTTACTTGATATTCAAAATCATTTTCACGAACAGCTAATGGTTGTCGTTCAATCATTTTATCAAATTCCTCTTGACGTTGCTCAAATTCACAATCACTAATAATAAATAAATGTCTTTTGAATATTGTTTAACATTTCTACTCTTACCCTCCTTCAAGTAATGGATGAAGTATTTCAATAGGCATATCATTAAAACGATTTTCAAGTTCTTGTAATGAAAGTTTATATGATGTATCATCAAATAAAGTATTTATATCTCTTTGAAGTCCATATACATCACCATGATCAGAAACAAATCTAATTAGAATTAAAATATTTTAGTAATTTTTTTCTACAGAAAAAGGTTTTTTTATTATACTTTGATATTTTACTAATTGATGAAGATATTTTAATAAGGCCAGCATTTTTTAATACAGCTGTTAAATCACCACCAGCTAATTTCCATAAATAATAAATCTGATCTATTGTTCGACAACGAAATGGACTAGCTAATACAAATAGAAAATGTTTTAATATATATATAGATAAGAAAATCAATACTAACTATCAAGATTTTTAAAATCCGTTAAATCTAAATTATGATCAAGAACAGGAGTAATACCATTGAATAATGTTAATTGAAGAGAACGTTGAATAGGTGGAATATATGGTTTTCCATCGAGTTCTTTCAAAAGTTCTGCAAAAGTTGGTCTATGAAAATAAATAAAAAAATTATATAAGAAAAATAACTCGAAAGTTTTTTATGTGCATTAATAGTTAGTAGAAATTATATCGTCTAGGCAATATTGAGTAAAAAAAAATATAGTTCTATTATCTAGGATAAGCATTCCAATCGTTGCTAGATTAAGCAATTTCATCATCAATTTACATTTATATAAAGCAGATAATGCTACGCTGACTACTGTTCAGTTCAAAATAAAAGGCGAGTGAACATTTTTTGAATAACTTTCAATAGGAACAAGATGGAGAGCTGGGATTTCCATCATTGAACTACACAGTAGTTCTATCAAATATTCAACAGTACTGATTGAAAATCTAAAATAAGAATGTTTCGAAATAACTAAAAACAAATAAAATCATTTGAATCTGAAAGTATTCATTTCTTTGTGTAGTATTTAAAATATCTCAGACGTATTAGTTTTGATATAGTTACTATTTGCATATAAGTCTTATTCGAACTCAAATTGAAATATATAACTAACCTATCTTGAACTTGAACATTCAAACATTTTCTAATAATTGGTAAAAAAAATTGTGTTGTATTTCTTTTCAAACGTTCATCTTGATCAAGTCCATTTTGTCGTAATAAAATATCTAATGCACTACGTACATTTAATCTTAAACATCGAACACTTGTTGACATTGGTACAGAAACTGGCTGTGTTCCATATAATCTTTGACCCTAATCAAAAATACAAACATTACTTTGATTTATTTTCTAATTAAAATTAATCATACTAAACATAGTTCAAGAAGTATAATACCAAATGACCAAATACAACTTTTTGCATTAGCTGGATCACTAATTTCAGCTTCATGCGGACTACTACTAGCAGCAATTATAGCTTTAAATGATAAATCAAGTGCAAAACATTCAGGTGCTAAATAATATGGGTCACTAGAATAAATATAACAAATAAGTTAATTTTTGTTGAAAATACAAAAATATATACCCAATAGGAAAGGTAACACATGTACCATATTGTGTCATATGCCAAAGACCATAATTTTGTATTTTAATATTTTGATCCTAAATTTACAAAAAATAGTGAAATTTATTTTCTACAAAATTTATTTACTGATTGTGTTAAACGAATATTTCTTAAAGATAAATTTCTCATATATAATTGTTTGTCTTGTAAATATATTAATCCATAAAGTATTTGATGTGACCATTGTTGAATTTGTTCAATACTTAATAATTTTTTTTCATTTATTAAACATTCAAAACTTCTTTCATAATATTCACTAACAACAATTAATCGTTCTTAAAAAAGAAAATATGAATTTTATTTATTTTTTTTCTTCTTCTTCATATTTTACCATGTGTGCCTTTTCGAATATCAACATATCGACAAAGATTTGGATGTTCAATCGTTTTTAAAGATTGAAAACGTCCAATAATAACTATAGAATTTGGTGTTAATGGTAAACCATTTGTACCACATTGATCATTTCCGTGACTACTAGCTACAAATGTATTTACACCTAAATGATTATTATTGACTATCATAATCTTTCTTTTTTGTCTAGAAATAAAACAGATAATTTAAGAAATTGTTTATTTATAATAATTTTTATAAAAAGAAAAATATCTGATTAAAAAAAAATTGGACATTTTTATTCACTGCAAACGACATGACATATTTGATTGAAGATCATTCTCAAATTGACGTGCTATTAATTCACTACGAATTGATAAAAGACGATCGATAATATGATCTAATTTTGATTCTAATTTTTCTACATCACATAAATCAATTTTGGAAATGTTTTCTGTAGATGAATTTATAAAATCTAAAAAGATAAATTTATTTATTTGAGAATAAAAAAAGAATCCAAAAATTTACCTGACTTATTTTTATGAGTCGATAATTGAAGCATAAGTACATCAGGACTTGATGTAGATTCATTATTAAGCATTTCAGATGAAAAATCAAGTACAAGAAATAATTTTTCAACAGTTACATGAATACGTTGTAAAGCTTTAGATAATTGTTCATTGCTTAATAAACGTTCATTTAAACGTGTTTGTTCTTGTTCACTAATAGTTAAACATACTCGAAGATCAGCTATTTCTTGACGATTCTAATAAAGAAAAAAACAAGAGATAATAATCTGAACTTGATCTTCTGAGTAGGCATGCACCAATTCCAATTC
>CAJNOI010000002.1:1507036-1544388 GCA_905250115.1 Adineta steineri | reverse complement strand
GTGATCCGTACTAATCTAGTCTTAGCTCCGATCAGTTTTAGCGAATGACATGAAATTTCCTACAATTTCTAATCATTTTGAGCCAATTCCATATCAATTTCAACCAATTCTAACCAATTCCAATTCCAACCAATTCTTGACCAATTCCGACCAATTCCAATTCCAATTCCAACCAATTCTGACCAATTCCAATTCCAATCCTAACCAATTCCAACCAATTCCAATTCCAATTCTACCAATTCCAACCAATTCCAATTCTAGAATTGGTATTGGAATTGGTTGGAATTGGAATTGGTGCATGCCTACTTCTGAGTAGATACTTTAGAATTATATCCTATCAAAACTGCAATGCTACAAAATGACACACTCTCAATTGCGAATTTTTGGAAAATTAATTATCTCATTTCTTCTAGAAAGCCAGACACGGAATCCAGTACTCTTTATAGCAGAGCTTAAAACAAGCTATTCAGCTATGATTGTGGGGTTCCACCGCTCCATCTTCAACAAAATAGCACGCGTTGGTCGTTCGCGCTATGCACCTCAAGCATTGTAGAAAAACGCTTTACATTACTCTGCTGGTAGCGATATGATAGAGAGAACGTTTTCCTTTCACTTAATAATAAATTTATGATTATAAAATTAAAATTGTCGTGAATCTTAATCAAAAATTCTCAGAATGTGAACAGAACGGAATAAAGTAAAATAGCGTATCCATTTTGTTTGTATGACGTAGAAAGAGCGACATAAAATCATTAATATGAAAACGAGTGTGTTGAGAGTGTGTTGAGAGTGTGTCATTTTGGAGTACTGCAGTGTTGACAAGATATAATCCCATAATTAATCAACCGAACAACTCTTTTCATTAGGTTTTGTAGAGAGCCGTGCAAGTTATCTTTTGAAAAAAAATGTCAAGTATTTACGTCGTAATTTAAGCGGAATATTTCTCCTAAGATACCCGTTAGATGACTCATAAACGTTTATATTTAGTTATTGAAATGTGAGTAGAATGAGATTCTTATGACGTATCTATAGATACTCCAGGGGTGCAGAATCTTCCCTCCCCGGGAAATTTTTTTTGAAAAATGCAGTTTTTAAAAAATTTTCCTCCCCGCGCAGGGGTGCACGAGGAAGATTCTGTACCTCTGAGATACTCAAAATTATACATACCTGTCGCAAAAGATTAGTCATCTCTTTAATAGTTTGTTGTTTTTTTCCAATATCATTTGATAATGAATCAACAGTACGCATATTACTTTCATTAAGATGTTGATCATGTTTTTTATTTAATTTTTCTTGATTTAATTGTTCATTTAATTGTTGAATTATTTTATTATATTCTTCAAATTTTTTTTCTGTTTCAATTCTTTCATCAATTGTTAAACATTTCGCATTTAACATTGATTTATCCGTTAAAGATTCATGAGATTTAATTGTTTGTTGTTGTTCATCAATATTCCGCTGATATGTAATAAGTTGTTTTTTTAATTGAATTTTTTCTTTCCGATATTCCACAAGTGTTTGATCAGATTGTTTTAATTGATCTTGAAGTATTCGATATGATTGTTTCAATTGTTCATAGTCAATTTCTGATGGTAAACGATTCATATAAGATTTTATAAGTTCATTTTCATCTTGTAAACATTGTAATTCTTGACGAAGTTTATTACGTTCACATTCAACAATGTATAATTTTTTTTCCATATCATTCGACTAAATATTTTTCGAAAGTTTTTTAATGTTACTATTTATTTTTATTCTTTTACTTCTTCTATTGTTCGGTGAAGTTTCTCATTCGATTCTTGTTGATATTCATTTAATTGTTCCCGTAATTGCTCTAATTCGTATTCACGTTTTCTTGAAAAAAGAAGAAGAAAATTTTATAAATTTTTAATAAATTTATTACTGTAAAAGTTTTTCAAGTGCAGCAGCATCTTCTCTTGTATTACTACTATCGATAGAATACTATAAATGAAAGAAAATTTTCAAATATCAATATCAAAATAATTCTCATACTTGTTCAACTGATGGAGTTTCTTCATAAGAAAAATAACCATTCGAATTTTGCTGTTGTTCAAGAATACTTATATGTGTTCGAAGTCTAGAGAGAAAAAAAACGATATTTTAAAAAAAAATTATATTTTTTTGTTCTTGATTTACCGATGAATAACCGTATCTTTATCATCATATGAAGCATGTAAATTCATCTGAAAACAAAATTCGAGCACAGATTATAACAGATAGAGTTAGAGTAGAAATAGAACAAAACACATCCACTGTACAAAAAATGACAAGAAGAAGAGAAAAATTAGTTATTTAACAAGTAACATTGAACCCGATGGTCGTTTTCCAGGCCAAGCTTCTTTCGCATATTTCTTTTTCTTTGGTTCTAAACTTCCATTATTTGTTTCGTTCATTGATGCTTGTAATGAACTTGATGTTATCTTAGGAAGCATTGCAAATGTAGGCTCCATTACATCATAATCATGTAAATCAGGTGCTAAATTTGGTAATGAAATTCCTAAAAAAACAAAATATAATATTTTAAAACAAAATTTATTTCAGATTCTTACCAAGTTTAGCTGCAACACTTAAATGTTGTGCTTGTAATGAATTTGGTACTTCAGTTGATGTATCAGAATGAATTGGATGATTTGCATCATAAAGTTGTGAATAATGGAATGCTTGTGCATGTTTTTGAGTTGTATCAAGACCAAGATGACTAACACCTGGATGTTCAAGTTTACGTTTCTAAAAAAATAAAATAATATATAATCTAGTTTTAGTAATTTTAACCAATTGTTTTCCTTATAACTAACCTTTGGTACAATAACTGTTGTCTGAACAAGATTACGAAATCGACCTACATTTGGATCAATATCCTCTAAAAGAAATAAATAAGATATTTTTGTTTCGATTAATTTTCTATTTAAACCTGGATTGATGACATCATCTTCTTCATTAAATGTAACATTTCTTCGTTTTCTTTTAACAGTTGGTGCAGCAGGTAAATCACTTATTTGAACAATTTGTGCAATACGTCGATTATGGGCTGTATTAAATTCTGTTAAATTCTACAAAAATAATCTATATTATCTTTTTTCTCGTTCATATTTTATTTTTCTTACTTCAAGTTCGATTTCTGATTCTGGCATTGAAAATGAACTATTTGCATCTTTATTTTCATCATTATGATCTCCATTAGCATCATTATTTGAATTTAGTGCATTGGCATTATTACCAAACATATGATGAAGTTTATTTCCATGTGATTGTGGACGTTCACGAATAATATAAATACGACTTGATTCACCGAAATGTATTTCACTATCAATATGTACTTGTTGTGCTTTATGATTTTCAAGTTGAATATGTCCTATAAAAGTTCCATGAGCTGAAAAAAATCAAAAACGAAATTTTTAATAATATAAAAATAATTGAATATAGTTTTTACTTGAACCAAGATCAATTAAAAATGGTCGATTAAGATCTTTATGCCAGAGAAGTGCAGCATGAACACGTGAACATGATGCATGATCGACTAAAAAGAAATTTTTATATAAAATTTAAAAAAAAGAAAATAGAACATACTTGTAAAATCACATAATTCTTTATTTCGTCCAAAAAAGTAACATTTTTTTTCATCAATCATTAATTTCTATAGATTAAAAAGAATTATAAGATAAGTAATATGTAATTTTTCAACTAACTTGTACTAATTTTCCATCTTTGACGACATCTAAATGTAAACCAGGTATAGGTTTTCCAGCCCTAATAAACAAAAACAATCATTTTATTTATTAATAGAACAGAATAGAAATTTCCTACGAACCATTTCGGTATTTCAAATGTATTTTTAGCTTGACTAGCCATCTTTTCTTTTTTTTTTATTCAACAATCAATTGTAATACTGAGATAAATAAATAAACAGTGGAACTTCGTTTACTTATTTGAACCAATAGGAATTATCGATGAATCATCAACCTATGACAGACCGATAAGAAAATTATAAGATTAAATGCCATCATATATATATATTTCTGTAAAATATGAGTAACGTCTATAAAATTGAAAATCTTGAAAGTCTTTTACAATGTGCAATTTGCCTTGATCGGTTTCAATCACCAAAAGTTCTTGTTTGTCAACATACATTTTGTTTAACATGTCTAAACAGTAATTTCATATATTTCTTTTACTTTTATTAAAATTTTTATCTATTAGGCACATATAATGTACAACAGAAAACTTTAACATGGTATAGAAATTTATAAAAAAAAAGAATTATTTTTATTTTTGATTTCTTTAGTCCAACATGTCGAAAAACAGTGAGTTTAAGTCGTGGACCAGATGAATTACCTAATAATCTTTTATTAAATAATTTAATGGAAGTTCAACCTGTTAAAGCAAAATGTCCTTGTTGTAATAAAGTAGAAACATTAACTATTTGTGAACATTGTAATTGCACGAAATGTACGAATTGTAATGAAAAACATATTAATGATATGAGACAATCAGTAAAAACAATACTTGATGAATTACAGAATACAAGTCCAAATGATTTAAAAGGTTGTGTTCTTTATAAAAGAATAAATTTTGAATAATATAATGAAATTTCTTTTTTGTTTCAGTATCCGTTCAAGATGCTTTTAAAAATATAAAAAGCGAAATCTATAATCAATTTCAAAATATTCGACAACAACATGATTCAATTCTACTAACGAAACAAATGGATATACTTAAACAACTTGAACTTCATGAACAAAATTTATTAACGTAAGATTAAAAATTCTTGAATAATATAAAAGTTTCCTACATACTTTTATATTTTCGCTATAGAATTATTGTTTATAGATTAGAGACTACTCTACAAAATGACTGTAATGATAGTTGGATAAAAACTATAGCTTAGTTGAATATTACATTTTGTAGAGAATTTTTTGCTCTAGAAAACGACCGATTTCAATAACTTTTACTATATTCGAAAAGGAACTTAACCCTTTCGTTACAGAATTTTTTTCTCTATATTGCAACGCAGTCAATTTTAAACGTAGTTGTTTTAGAGATAGGAATCGGCGACGGAGTAAGAGGCGGGTGATGAAACGTCCGATCTTGCCTTTTAGAAAATTGCAGTTTACAGCTAATAGGGACATATGCAGAAGGTGATTTATCTATTTCCGCATGTGATATATGAAATATAAGTAATACTGAACTTTGTTATACTTGAACAAAAATTTTTAACTGCTGACGTTTATTAGTTATAAAGCTTATTGAATGTTTTCATGAAATAACAAAAATAGTTTTGAGGATGTGGGTGTGAGGGTCAAAGAAAAAGACAAACATACACTCACACCCTTTCATAGAATACCCTGTTTAATTTGCTTTCAAGAAATCACACATCGATTTCTGTGAATTTTACTATAGAAAAAATAATTAAAAACAGGTGTAGCTCTTTTTATACTATTGTAATGAAAAGGTTAAAGAATGAATAAAACAGTGTAATTTTTTAGACCTTCCAAAAATTTCTGAGTTTATACTTCGAGAAAAGTACAGAAACTTTGGTTCTAACTCATAGCTTACTTTTCTTGCTATTCAAAACTAAATAAATATTCTGTAAGTCATCTCAATCTTCTATCAATAAAATTATATTATTGATTTCAATGTCAAATAAAGAAAATAAGATTACTAATAAAGTTCATTTTTCTAAATATATCATTTTTAAACACTATAGATAATTATATTATAAATAAATATGACACATTGAATTAGCCTGGAAAAATTCTTATTATTCTATGAAAAAAAAATAAAAATATTTATGATTAATTTCTTTTTCTATAGAAATTAAAGATTAGCGATGATAGTCGCGCCTGTGATTAAGTTGTACATCTTTCATACAGATAAATATCTAGCATATTTCAATTAAAATACAAAATTCAATATCAAAATTGATATATTTAACTAAAACTTCCTTTCATATCAAATTATTATCAATAATTCAAGTTCTGGATATTATCTGTTGATATCAATGTCATATAATTTACGATATATTGTAGCAATATTGACAAAGAATTATATGTCCTTAGCATGTTAGAAATGTTTATTGTTATTACCAAACGGAAAAATAATGTTTCCTATTTATTCTTTATACTAACATATGCGGATATTAAATGTCAATATAATTATTTTTTATTTATTTGTTTATTAGTCATGTTGAAAACGATCTTCAAACTCTCGAACAATCTAAACTTGAATTAACGAAAAAAAATTATCATATTGAAAGGTAAATCATTTATTTATTTTTTACTCTATTCAAGATTTTTTTTTCTAGTAAAAGCGAACCGGAACTAATTGATTTATTAAAAAAAGCATCTGATATTCAAACAAATTTAACTGATAAACTCGCCCAGCATCATAAATATTTAGATGTATATAAATTTCAAGAAAAAAAATGACGTTCATTTTTTTGTCTATTCTTAGTCTGTGGAAATATCTTTACAATATGATCAAGATCGAATTAATCAAATTAATCAAATGTGTGACAATATTCAATTAAATATCGTTACTATAAATGATAGTAAATCTAATCAACAAACGAAATTATCTATTCCATCCGAGTAAGCATTGTCTAGTCAGAAAAAGAAAATCTACTAATAACTTTTGTCTTATTTTTTTTTACCAAAAAAATAAATAGATTAATTTGTCTAACTTTACGAACATTTCTTAATCAAGAATATCGATTTCGTATAACATTAGATAAAACAATATATGAATTAAAAGAATTGTTTGGTAAACAAGAAAATCTCGATCCAAGACATATAACATTAACAAAAACTGGTAATTATTTCGATGAACTTGATGATAATCGAACATTAAAATCATACGATTGCGATTCATCAACTGCTCTTATGATTTGTATTCGAAAATAATTGATTGCAATATATATTTATGTACGCGTGGGTGTATGCGTGTGTGCGTGTGTGTGTGTGTGTTTGTTTTGAAGATATAGAACAGGCAAAGTGTGGGAAAACACTTTCTTTTTTGTATTTTTCCTTTCCTGAGTAAAAAGAAAAGAAATGAACATTTACAAGACAAAAAAAAGAAATATTAAAGAGCTTCTTCTTGTTCATCATTATCATTTATATGAAGTCCACTGGTTTTAGTTAAAGGTATAGCTTCAAGTACCGGAGAATCATGATGTTTTGAACGTAATAGTTTATTTTCATCATGTATAGTTCTTAATGGCATTGTACGTTTTTCTCTTTTTTCACGATAAGGTATTAAATGATAATAAAATTTCTTATTTTTATTATTATTATTATTATTTAATTCTAAATTATTATTATTATTATTATTATTATCATCAGTTTCTGCATGACTATTTGATAATAATTGTCTTTGTCGTATACGATGAATATAAAGAAATAATAAAAAGAATAATATAATAAAGATTAATATACTTAATACTATAATTAATAGAAGAATAACTGTTATTTGATTTTGTAAAAATTGTAATATTGGTGGTATTTTAGAATTTTGATGCGTAGGTTCGTCTATAAGAGATATGTTTTTGATAGATGAAGATTGATTTTTACCAACTATTGGAATTAATGTACGTAAACCAGGAGGATTTAAATCGTCCGATACAAAACATGATGTTGATAATAAGGAATGAGCTGAACATGTCCAAGAACGTTGAGGTGGTGGACCGGGTATAATAGGTGGTGGCGGTGGAAAATAACTGAGATAAGCAAATATTGATGATGTATTCGTAGAAAAATTAATACCATGTAAAATATCATAAGGTTTTGATGAATGTGTACGATGCATATTAACGATTATCTATTGATTGTATCGTTTTTCTATTTTATTGTATATTTTTATTCTAAAATAGTGCGATAATATAATGTATCTATTTAAAAACAATCATCTATCAAATAGGAAGAATAATATTATCATGATGTTAGTGATTATCATCATCCTTATATATTGCCATTTGAGATGAATGAAGAGACAAATACAACTTAGAATGCATTTCTGCCGGCAGTCTTATCAGTAGCATTGTTGAATCGTTTGCGTCTGTCTCAATGTGTGTTTATATGTGTGCCAGAGAAGAACACATATACGATCCACGGTCTCAGCGGGATGGCAATGGCAAGGGAGAGAGTTCCGAATTGCTTCTCTTCCTTCTTTTTCTCACTCGTCATTATGATCGCATCTATCAGCGTCGTCGTCTCAAGAACAGAGCCAGATGGTGGTCTCTTCGTGTGCGTTCGCGCGACATTTTCCGTCGCATTGGATTCGACTGTAGTTCTTTTCTCTTTTTCTTATCTTCCGACGAGCTAGATCATTTTCTTACTTATATTTATAGATATATGTGTCGATGTTAGTAACAAATAAATAAAGAACAGCTTGCATGCTAAATAATGATTTTTATGAAATGTGAATAGGTCATTGATAAGAATAAAGAAGAAACTATATTTCAATTAGAAAAAGAAAATTTTTGGCTCGAATACAAATAAA
This sequence comes from Adineta steineri, assembly GCA_905250115.1. Lineage (NCBI taxonomy): Eukaryota > Metazoa > Rotifera > Eurotatoria > Adinetida > Adinetidae > Adineta > Adineta steineri. Next base: position 1,535,874 of record CAJNOI010000002.1, on the reverse strand, counting down.
TACAAAAGACAAAAAAAATATATATATAAAACTATTCTAATCTAAATCTTGATTGAATATTTGTTGATCATTCATCGGCATTTCCATTATATTTCCTAAACCTGTTTTAATTTGTTGTTTTAATGGACCCGAATAATAAACAGTACCAATACCACTTAATGTTATATTAATTTCATCAATAGCTGTTATATAAATGTTTCCAATTCCACTTGAAATCACATTGATTTTTTTTGTTAATAAATTCCGACAATCTACATCACCAACGCCTAATGATTTTAATATAGCATCATCATTCACTTGTCCACATAATTTAATACGACCAATTGAATGAAGATATGCATCAAGTATATTAACATGTAATTTTAATTTTATTGAACCAGTACCACGATGATGTAAACGAAACATATGTGTTTGTATTTGATTAACACATTGTACATTAATTAATCCATCAATATAAAGTTCAGTTAATTCTCGATATATAATTATTAATGTTATATTTGTATGATTATTATTTAGATTTAAATTTTCTACCATACGAATTGTAAGTATATCATTTTGTATAATATCAATTGAAATTAATTTATGTAAAGATTGTTCAGCTTCAACTTCAACCGATGTATAATTATCATTTGAATTTATATTATGATAAAGTTTAACATTAAATGGTCCACCTGATAGATTTATTTTTGTAAATGAACGTGTTGTAAATGTATGAGTTTCACGAGTTAACAATGAATTCGATGACGATGGTACACGAGGATGTAATGGAGGTAAATCTGGCATAAACATATTATATATTCCTTGTTGTCCATTTATTGAATGAAATAAGAAAATAAAATAAAAACTAAAGATAATCATTGCTTGTGATTTATATGTGAACATAATACATACAAAACTTGATGAACGATATTTTAAATAAGTCAAGATTAAGAAACGAAAAGATCACGGTTCTTTTTTTTGTCTTTTTCTTTACATAAGAGAGACGACAACTCATTGAATTGCAAAAATATATGAAACACATGTGTTGACCTCGAAAATGAATATGACATATAACCAAATGAGGATATCTCCCTCCTTCTACCATAGTTTATTTACGATAGAATAAAACATACAAAAATCAAAAAGAAAAAACGACAATGTTCTTAAATATTACGTAACTGTTCATATACGTTATATCCTTCTTGTTGATATTCTTCACAAGTTTTAATTCGATTAATTGAATCGGTTATAGCACGACCAACAATAAGAATATCAGCACCACGTCCATCAATTGCTTGTCTTGGTGTTACATATTGTTGACCAAGTTGATCACCGGTATTATTCAAATGAATACCTAAATATAATAAAATTCATTATATAATCTTCAATAATATTAATTAATTTACCTGGAGTACAATGAATAAATTTATTATCAGTAGTAAGACGTGATTGTGAAATAAATCCAATAACATAATCTGGATATTTTTCGGCACATTTAATTACACCTGTATAAGAACGAACAAAACGAAAAAATCTTGTTTAAAAATATGTAAAGTTTTGTCGGCAAACCTTTAACATAATCCTCGTTGTTCGTGAGAGCACCTTTGGATGACATTTGTGCTATTAATAAACATCCACGTGGCTCGTCGATTGATTGAACTGACTAATATTTCAAATTGATATTTATTATTTCGTATACGAAAAAGAAAAATAATCCTAACCTGTTCTAAAGCTTGAACAATACCTTCACCAGGTAAGACATGAACTGTGACAAGATCAGCCCATGTAGCAATTTGAAAAAGACCTTTGGTATATTGTAATTGGACAGTATTACCAATATCAGCAAATTTACTATAAAATAATTAATTTTACACAAAAAAGAAAATAACATATTTCTTTTAATTACCGATCTTCAAGTAGAAGAAAATTAAATGTTCTTGAAATATTTTTTAATTGTTGAATTTTCTCCATTGAAAAATCATTTAAAATATCACAATGTATTTTTAACATACAAATATTTGGTCCCACTTGTTTCGATAACTAAAATATATATAGAGAGAGAAAGGTTTTTTAAAATCAATATTTACTTCAATAATTTCATCAAGACTTGTTAAATCAGCACATAAACAAAGATTAGTTTTTTTTTCTTCTCTAATTGTTTGAAATCGTTGACGAATAGGAATAGATGAACTTTTCATTTCAATAATTCCATTCTTCAATGCAGGTAATTCAGTTTGATTTTGACGTATAAATTCTTGAACATCATTTGAAACTTCTTGAGTAATTCTTTTATTTTTAACAAGATATTCTAAAACTTGTGTAATTGTTAAAACTCTAATATAAAAATCTTATTCATTAATCTTTTTGAAAATTAAATGTATATATTACCTAAGTAATCGAATATTTTTTTCTTTTAAATTATTATCCCCGTTTTGTTGTCGATCAAAAAAGACAATAGCATCTGTTACTTGTATACCTTCTGCACGAAGACTCTAGAATTAAATATATATAAAAATTTCTTTTTTGGAATGAAAATATTTCTTAGATTTACATCTGCAGTTTCAATAACACTTGATCCACTAGTAACAATATCTTCAATAATTAAACATCGATCATTTTGATTGAATTTTCCTTCGATTAATTTTTTTGTTCCATAATTTTTGGTTTCTTTTCTTCGAATTAACATTGGTTTTTTATAATCGACGCAGATAATCTTTCATACAAATAATTAAATTTAAAATAAAAATCAGATTATTTCTTCACTTACTGAAGCAATAGGTAATGCAGTATATGGAACTCCACAAATTGAATCATAGGTAACATTTGAACGTTGAAGTATTTCATTCATATGCACAGCTACTGATCTCTATTTTAAAGAAAAAATATAAGAGAATATATAATGAAAATTTTCCTATTACAAGAATATCAGGATAACTGATAATAACACGTAAATCAATATAAATAGGTGATTGAATGCCACTTTTGAGTTTAAATGAACCAAATTTAAATGCTTCAATATCAAAAAGTTTCACAACAAGATCCTCTAAATTATTCATCTCAAATTTTGTTCTTTATAACTGATAATTGATTCCAGTAAATAATATCGAAAATTTTTATCAAGGAGGAACAAGTGCCATGTGTACGAATAGTAAAATCACTTAAAATGATATGATTCGTTCTTAAATAAAATACAAATTTCACCCATAAGATGACGCAAGAAGAAGGTTTTATATACAATAATTTCATGGCTACAATTACTTTTTAATAATTAAATTTCTTTGTATTGTTCAAAAAGATTGAATATCAAGTAAATTCTGTAATATATTTATTTATATTTAAAAAGAAAAAGGGAAAGGGAAAACAATGACTAGAAATGTAAATGAATGTATGTTCGTTTTCTTTTCTTTTTTGTTTATGTCGTTGTTTCACTTGTTTTTGAACGATAAAGTTCCCAAAGAATTTTACCAACAGTTACATTATAAGTTATACTTGGAAAAAAAATACGTTGTATAGCATTTGATGATATATGATTCATCATTTGAATTATTGCAATAAGTTGACTAAATTTGACTGAATATGTTGCTGCTGAATGAGACATTAAACTTGTACGTAATAAGAAAAGAACATGTTCTTGACAAGCATCAATATGATTTTGATTAATTAATGGTTTAGCTAGAGAAAACAAAATAAACGTTTATTTTTTTTGTCACATTTGAAAATCTACCTGAAGATTGATAAAGTGAAAGAGTTTTAATATATGTATATTCATAAAAATCTAATCCAAGTGATCGAAATTTATAAATACAATCACATATACGTTGTACTTCAATTTGATCTGCTTGTGAAAGTGTACTGTTAGTTAATTGAATGGCCATCATTGGTACCATCCATTGACTTAAATTAACAATAAGAAGATAATGCCAATTATCTTCAAGTAGTGAACGCTAAATAATAATAATAAAGATAAAAAGAAAAAAAGAATTTTTATATTATACTTGATCATCATTGGAAAGAATTTTAAATGAAGGTACTGTTTGTAACCAACTTGTCATTGTGAATAAAAGACGAGCTGCTGCTTCATATAATGTTGTCTATGAAAATAAATAATTACAGATGGATGAATAATTGTTGATTAAAACAAAAAAAAGAAAGAAAGAATTTTTCTTTTGTTATTACTTGATTAATAATAGTTGAAAATGAATTATAATTGTCGATAGTTGGTAAACATGTTAATTGTTGTTGTTGTTGTTGTGTTGATGAATGTTTAGATTTTCGATTGAATTGATTAGAAATTGATAGACTAGATACATTTGTCATAATTGGTGATGATGAACAAGCAATAGGTGGTCCTGTTGAACTTGGTAAGATCATACTGGAAACACTGAGAATTTTTGGTTTTGCCTTACGTGGTCCACGTTCATGTTGTACAGCTATATCAATAAAAACATTTTTTGTCAAATAGAAATAAATCTAAGTTAATCAATTACCATCTTTATTCATATTGACTAAGAAACATCGAGCCAATCGACAAGATCGACATTGATTACGATGAGTCTTATCAACAGGACATTTATCTTTCATTTCACCTTGAGCTTTACATACATAATGACGATGTCGATGAATACTTCGTTTAAAAAATCCCGAACAACCTAAATAAAAAGATTTTTTTTCTATGATTCGTTCGATAGTAGAAATTTCATTATTTCAACTATATTATTTAAAGCAAGATATCATAGAAGTATAAAAAAAATCTGATTGGTGAAATTCTCTTGCCACTTAGTTGAAGTGATGAACAAAGTTGTCGGTAATCTATTAAAACTCCAATCGATTATTAGCCAACGCAAAAAAAGGCTCACTTTCAAAAATATTTTCTGTAACTGATATCTTGTTTTATTGTCTACAAAACTCAAATTTATATCATTGACTAATGTTTTGTAGATAGATCAACAATTAAAATTCTCTAAGTTTTTATCATATGTATAAAACTCTGAAATTACCATCACAACTGTAGATACCATAATGTTTCCCTGATGATCGATCGCCACATACAGCACATAAAACATTCAATAAACGTTCACCTATAAAATTTAAGAATTAATATTATTGCTTTCAAAAAGAGTAATTATATAAAATCAATATTCATAATTGACTTTTACTAATTTTCAAAGTCTCAACGTCAAGTCTTACCTGGCATAATCGTTTTGAAATATATATCTATATATCAATAGATATATGTATTGTCTTTTGTAGTTATGAACACAAAGAAAATACGTTGATAGCCTCAAGCCAAAATTACTTTTAAACACTTGACTAGAGAGATTGAGACTCGATCGGATGGATGTGTGCGTGTCTCACTAGCTTTTCCGTTTCAAATGATCTTCTACTACTTCTTATCACTACTTTCTTTTTCTCTCGTTTTTTTTACGCGTTTTGCTCTTTCCGTTTCTTTCTCACTCTCTTTTGTCTCTGCTTTTTAGCAAACAATTTAATGAACATAAAAGAGAAAAGAAAACTATCTCTTCTCTCTCTCTCTCTCTCTTCGTTTTTTTCTTCATGTTAGTTTTTTTCAGCATCAAAAAATAGTAGACTAAGAGAAATATACATTTTAGATTTTTTTTTTATTGATCATGCGCTAACATATGTTTTCTTTGTTCGTCGAACATTATCAAAAGAGATTAGACATTTTATGACGATTTGTTATCTTTTTGATAGATGTAAGCGCACACCGTACATTAGGAAAATAACCGATCTCGAATTTCTTTTTATACTATAAAAGCATCACGGCAATGTTATTTCAGGTAAATTATTTATTAATCATCTAGTTTTCGAAAGAAAAATGTGAACAGCCCGGAGAAAAGATCGATAATTGAAGATCCATTTACTCCAATGAATGATTATTCTCATATACATACATCGAACTATTTAGTCATTCGAGCAACTTCTTTTGAAACAAAATGTTCATTCTGTCAAATACACTTCATTTCTTCTCTTTTTTTTTGAAGTCGTTTCATATTACATTGCAAGCACGCATTGATATTAATGAATAAATAATGAAAAAAATGTTTAGTTGGTTACTTTTTTTCTTCTCTATCGCTTTTTTCACTTGTCATCGTCAACATAATGCGCACACATTATCATTCCTCGTTCCATGATTTGTTAGAAAGGCAAGACACTTTTTGACTCAAACCAATGAGGAATAAGGAAAAAAAGAAGAAGGAATAAAAAAAGGAACGAAGAAAATAGACTGTCTAGTTACTCAACTAGAAGTAAAGCCTGTAGGCGATCTAAAGTGAAAAACATTGTTTCTATATTTCCACACGGATGGTCATTGACAATGACTTGAAGAGCAAAAAAAAAGAGTGTATGTGTCTTTTTGACATGATCTATACGCGACAACCATTACTTATTCTCGGATTCAAATATAAGAGAAAAAAAAAGTACTCAAATAACTTCAGGCAATACAAGTGAATTTTTTTCTCATAAAACTTAAATGATAGTGAATAAGTGACTGAAAATTTTCTATTTTTAAAAATTCACAGGCAAAAGAAAAATAACAATTCTAATCAAGTAACTTTTTTTTTCTATATGATATATAATGATTAATTGTTATATGAAACAATAGTTATTAAGTTATAGATAAAAATATGTATTACTTGTTTCTAAGCTTTATAACTTTTAAGACTATTGATTTGTCACCTGAACATATATGATCAATATTTAAAACTGGACAATAAAGTATAAATATCAAAAAAATATTAATGATTTTTCTTGTCTTTTTGACACATGTAAATTAATTGATTTGTTGATACTCAGTTTTGTCAAATGATATCACAAGAAAAAAAAATCATTATATTATCTATGTCGTTGGTAAATGAAAGGCAATATAAATTTCTGTTCTGAATAATGATTTTGTTCGATTTGTATGCATTTATTTTCAGTATGAATAACTAACTACTGATCTTAGGAGAAAAAAAACAAGACAAAAAGAATATTCAAAATCGATATCGACGAAATCAATGTTTTAGATCAGTAGTTTTTTTTATAGATTGAATGCTTTTATTCATTGGTTTCAAAATTCGATTCACGATGAAAATCATCATCAGGTCGAGCTAAATTTGATGCTGTTGTAGGGATCAATGATGAAATACTTGTTGACGTTTTTTTTTTTTCTACAAATAATTTTATATCGATTAAAAGATAAAAAATAAAACAATTTCGTATTACTTTGTTGATTACGTCCTAATGGTTGTCGTCGTCGATTATTATTATTATTATTCTTGCTACCTATTGTAGTCTTCTTTTTATTATTTAAACGACTGCTAGTATTTTTTGTCGTTTTCTTTCGTGAACCAGTAGTTGACGAATTCTTTTTTGTTCTACTTGGTGTTCGTGATGCATTCGTTGAACGTCCATTTCGAACTGCACTATTATTCATTCCATGAACATTTCGAATTGATGATTGACTTTTGTTACTACTACGTAATGTGTTTCGTCTATTATTACTGTTAGTCGAAGAACTACGTGCTGTAGATGTACCACGACCAGAAGAGGGTGTACGATTACGTTTAGTTGCTCGTTTACTGCTCGTACTACTAGTTCGAGCTGTTGATGATCGTTTTCGAATTCTATTTATTATCCATATAATAAGAGTAATAATAGAAAAGAGTGTATACTTACGATGCACGATTGCTATTCTTTGCTTTAGTTACTCGACCACGAGCAGAATTTGTACTCTTGCTATTGCTATTAGTCGATCGAACCATTTTCTCGAGTACAATAATAGAATAATGACGATGACAGAATATTACTTTAATTGATTAGAGAGGAAACTGAAGGATATTTGATTGTAATTTTTTGATTAAACTGAGAATGAATATTTGTTATAGTAAGAGTGATTGTATTAGTATCGAAGTAACTGTAGTGAGTCAGTTAAATAAAGCGCCTAAATTAGTTGCTTATATAGAAAGCAAAAGAAACGCGCTTTATCAGTTGAATATAATTAATATCGTATATTTCATAAGAGAACGATCACTGTATAAAACTTTATCATTGGTTTCATGCTTTGATCTTTATAGTTATATAGAAATGTTTTTGTTAATCTTTTCGATGTTTTCACAAATAAAATTGGCATATTTTTTCCTATGAAACAATATCGATAAGAACTTCTCAGTAATAATCTACTTTGTAATTTTTCATAGAATAAAATTCATTTATAGCAAGAGTTTATAATTCATCATATTTCTACTAGAGCAAATACAAAGAAAAAAAGATAGTTAAATGACAAAAATAAACAAGAACACAGAATATATAATTTTTTTTCTTTTCCGTAGACACAAAAATTGCCTATCAAAAAAACTTGTCTTCTCTTTGTTTTCATTTTACTCTTGCTTACAATGAAAAAAAAAAGAATAAACAATCCCAAGCAGCATGTACATAACAAAATAGATTTACATGCAATTTTCTGATTTTTTTTTCTCGTCTATTATAGAGATAATTAATGCTGTTGATCGTCATTAAATTAATTATTATTATTGGTAGCAGCATTAAAAGAAAAGGCACCTGCCATTTTTGTAGGTGATGTTGCATCATTTGTACCATTCTCGGCTACAATTTTCAATTTTTTGATACTTGCATCTGTATTTTCTGTTATGGTATGTTCAGGTGATAATGATCGTTTATTATTAGCTGATGAAAACATTGTTGACCATGGACTATGCTCAGTTGATTTTGATACTGTTGATTGTTCATTAGATTGTACTTTCGATTGCTGATTAAAATTAAATTTAACAATAATTGCTGTCATATTATCACAACCAGTACCATCACCGCTTGTATTTGGTGCAAGACAATGTGAAAATAACTAATAAATATAAGAATGATTAATATTTTCTATTTAGAATAATATTAAGACATGTAACTTACTTCCTCACAGATTTCCGATATAGATTTTTTATCAAGACGTGTACGTACAAAATCAACAACATCTTGACTTGACATAAAATTCCATATACCATCACAAGCAATTACCATAAATTCATCTTGATCAGCAAGTGTCAATGTACGTATATCAGGTAAAGCAGTTATGGCTTGTTCTTCAGCAGGTAATTTAGCAGTTTTTTTATATGCATGATCACCAATAGCTCGAGATAAATTAAGACCACCTAGAATAGTATTTGGATTTTTAGTTTACAAGAAAAAAAGATTTTTTAAAACAAACCTGAAACACGACCATCTAATGTTACTTTATAACCAGCTTTTTCAATTCGAGTACGTTCTGGAGGATCTTCTGGTTTATGATCTATTGATAAAAATAAAATAATTATTTACGAATAAGAAAGAGAATCTATAATACTAACCAATACTCATTTCAATAGCTTGACCATCACGACATATAACACATCGAGAATCACCGGCGTTTGCAACGAATACTTGTTTATCATGTAAGAGAGCAACAACAGCAGTACATCCACTTGATGATCCTGGATCATTATTCATATCAAGCATTTTACCTAAATCTGCATCATTTTCGTTATCTATAGAAATCAAAAACTATTTGATTATAATTTAAGAGTTTTATTATCTATCAAGACCTTCATCGTCGTCTTCTTCTTCATCTTCATTGTCTTCATCATCATCTTCATTATCCTATACAATTTAATTAAATATTACATATTAAATAAATAAAAGATTTTACTTGATTTTCTTTGACATCATCTTCACTATCGTCGCCATGCTTCTTCTTTTTTGTATGTCGATTTAAAATAGCCATAATTGATTTTTTCATGCTATTGAAGAATGAGAAAGAAAAACAATGAATAGAAAAAATAAAATATCAAATTTTGTTTTTATTATTTACAGTTTTTTTATTTGTGCTGCTTTACTTGGTTCTATTTGCTTTTCTTCATCTTCCTCTTCTTCTTCTTCTTCTGTATCTCCTTCTTCGTCTTCATCACCGGTATTTTCGTCGTCATCATCATCATCATCACCATCATCATCACTTGTTTCGTCATCTGACCTATAATGAATAAATTTGTTTAAGACATAAGTAAAATAATAATTCTGAATAGTATATCATCATAAATATTGATTAAAATAAAAAATGCTGTCAGGTATAATGAGAAAACTCATTTAAAAGACTTACCCTTCAAGTTCAAAATCATCTTCCTCTTCATCGTCATCATCTTCTAAGTCATTAATATTTTCGCTAAGTAAATGATGTGTTAATGATTTCGATTTAACTGTTGTATCAGTTGAAATTGGTTTTCGAGAACGTCTTGATGTTGTTTTAGGTTCAGATGATGATGGTTTGGCTTCCTGATGAAAAATAAATAATACAAAAGAAAAGAAAAGAAGAAAGAGAAAAACATACAACTGCATCTGAATTTTCACCATTCGTTGTTATTTCAGCAATTTTATGATCTAAAACATCATCTGCTGGTGTATTTTCTTCACCAGCTTTTATTTCATCAGAATTAATTGTTGAAGAAACATTATCTTCATCTGTTGGTTCAGAATCTCGACTAAAAATAGAATTATTTTGTATAGTTTTTTTTATTCAAATGAAAAAATAAATCTTACAGTTCTTTTAATTTTTGTAAACTTTTTGTTTTTTCATCATCATGTTCATGTATTGAAGAGCTTTGTGTTGTATGTTTAGAAGTCGTGGATGAGTGAGAATTTTTTTCATCACTACTATAACGTTTAATAACTTCTTCAATAGGTAATTCAGCTTCTTTTCGTAATAAATGTGCTTCTTCAACATTTAATTCATCATTATGATGATTTTCTTCATTAATATTTTTTGGTATAGTAATTTCAGCTGATTGATCATCTATTTGTTCATTATCACTGTCACTTCGATCTTTTGAATCAGCTAAAACCTGTAAAATTTCTTTTACTTTTGGATCAAGTAATAAAGTATCGAATTTAAGAAAACATTCAGTTAATGCATCACTGAATCGTCCTTCACGATATGAATCGAGTTGTTTTAGAAAATCTGGTAAATGACGTGAACAATATAGAGCAATTTCAGCTCCACCATGTCCATCATAAACAGCAAATAATGATGTTTTATTATCAAAATTAAGTATAGCATTGTGTGCATCCTAAAATATCAAATATTTCTTTTAGATAAAAACATTGAGAAAAAATAGTTTATACTTCTTGTGACATTCGCCATCCTTGCATTGAACTTGCAGCAAAGGCTAAATCACCATTTGAACCTTCAATAGTATCTTTGTCACAAATAGGCGATGATAAATAGGCACCCATCTAATAATATGAAATAAAATAACTGTCAAAAAATATTCTATAGAATTGTATGAATATTTATATATATTTAAGAAATTATAAAAAGACAAGCAATAATTCAATTTTGCCAAGTTTTTAACCAATTATTTTCTGTTTTTGAAGCCTTTATTTTGAATCTTGAGATTTTCTTAAACAAAAATAACAATAGAGGGCGCTTACAAACGAACAGTAACACATTATTCATTTAAAATGTTCTACGAAGTCAGATAACATTAGAAGGCCTTTTGTTATTTTGGTTGACTGAATACAACGATTCTTTTTGCTGAAATGAAACTATTTCTAAATCTTAAAATATTCATATTTCGATTCCACTCTACAGTTAAAGTCTATCATAGATCGACGAGACCTATTTATATCATGATGTCTGTATATAAACAGAAAATAAAATGGATGTTCAATTTAGACATGGCCCAAACTCAGATTCAAACCGTTTGGGAGTTTGAGTTTGGGTTTGGGTCATGTCTAGTTTAGTTCATTGCTTATATATCAATCGCTTGTATTAATCACATTCAAGTACAGAAATCTTCTGTTTAAATTAAATCAATCTATTTTCGAAAAATTGTTATTAATAAAGACTTATGTATATATATATATTACATTTGTTCGAAAATTCTTTTCTTTTAAAAGTATAATATACAAATAATAAGGAGCAAAAAAAAAGAAAAGAAGTCTTTTTGTTATGTTTAGTTTTTGACAATAAGATAGAAATCGATCTATGAAAATGAAGAGAAAAAATAATATCAAAAAGCATGGTTGATGATTTTTTCTTTCATATTGATAATTATAAATGATAATACCATCAACCAAAAAAAAATCAAATAATTAGAATATGAATAAGAATAATAATGTACAAAAAAAAAGATGAGAAGCTTTTCTATTATATTGCAGTTTCTTCTTTTGACTGTTTCGTAGTTTGAATAGTTGATTCATCTACTGGAACAGTTATTTCTTGTTCATTATTGAGAATATCTTCATCGTCATCATCATCATCCATTGATGAATCAGGATCATCATCTTCATGATCAAATATATCATCAAGATTTGAAGCATCAGTTAATGTTGGATTTGGATCAATTGCAGCAGCATCATTCATTATTTCTCGAGTACGTGCATCGATTTGTTGATGTTTTGATATTGAAGATGTTGATGAACGTGATGAAGATGCATTATTATTATGTAAATTTTGTAATGATTCAAATTCTGTTTTTAATTTTTTTAAACGTTTTAATATTGTTCCATATTCAAATTGACCACGACGATCACCAAATGGATCCTAACAAAAACAAAATCAACTATAAAATTTCTTTTAATATAAAATTCTTTATACCGTCATTTTTTGTCCATCTTTATTTGAATTTTCTATGCAAACTTCTGTATAATAATCATAAAAATCAAAAAATTGTTTGATCATTACTTCACTAAAAGAAACAAACAATATGATTTTTTATTATATTTTCTATTCAATTAAATATTTACCGTAATTGTTTCGGACATGATGATTCATTTTCAAGCATTTCACATACAGCAACACGTAATGTTTCATGCTTTATTATTTCATTGTAAGTTTTTGAATCACCTGATGTACGTTCCTGTATTTGAAAATAAATATAAATATTCATAAAAAATGATGTTTATATATATATTTACATGTTCGAAACCGGGTTCATTATGATATGGTTTTTCCGACATTAATGATTGAATAGATATAAGTAGAGATGATATACATTGAGCTGGAGACCATGACGGACCACTCCATGTTCTATATAGAATATTTCTGGATATGTTCGATAGATAAGTGATAAGAAAACATACCCAAGAATGGATAGACAAACTTTACCGTTACGATAAAGATTTGGATTAAAACGAACTGTATTATTTCCTGTAGTCATTAAACGACAACGAGGTGCTCGAATAGGACTTAAATTAAAATATTATACATATATATATATGATTTATTATTCATGTTTTACATACTAATCAGGAGGACAACGGATGAGGAAATAGAAAAATCCACCTTCATATGGCGTATCAAATGGACCAACAATCAGGGCATGAATCTAAATAGATTTCGTAATCAAAATAAATATATTCATTATTACATACTTTAGTAATATTATCAGCATCCGGTGCAATAAACATGCCCGGTGGAGGATCTTTGAATACACTCCATATATCTCTAATTAATAGAAATATATATTTAATTTAATTTTTTGTTTTTATTTTTAAAATTAAATTTACCGTTTTATTCGTGCTATACAAGTTGCACTTGGCTGTTGCATATCCCAATCGGCACAATGGAATGGATCCCATGGATTTCTCATTATACTCGAAACATCATCAACAGCTGCAGAAGCTGAACTAACCGATTCATCATGTTCTAATCCATGTAATAGCTGAGAAACTGTCGTAGCAGTTGTAGTTAGATTATTGCTATTGTTCATTATAAATCTTAGTCTTTTTTCTATTTGATTATTTATTATCAATGAAGTCAAATAAATTTTGTTTAATATCGTACTATTCTTATTATTACCGGTTATCGATGTATTTAAATAATATGTTAAATATTTGCTACATGGATCTTTAAATAAAAATAGAATTTCTATAATAATATTGTCTTCTATAATAATAATAAAGATCACTTACATATTGTATAAAATACAAAAATTACATCTATTGATTCTTATGTCAAAATAAAGAAATAGAAAACAATTGAATATTTTATAATCTAATCTAAAATATTGCAATATTATTTGTTTAATTCGTCTAAACTTATTATTTTTTTTTTGTAAACACATAAATAATACAACAACAACAAATAAAGATCAACGGCGTCAAAAACAAAAAAAAAGAGAAGAACAAAAAAAAAGATTGCTCATTAAGAAAACAAAAAATTAATTTCCAATGAATAGATTTTTGTTTGCAAAACAAAATGAAAAAGACAACAAAACTTTATTTCTTTATATAGATTCATATCTATTGTTTAAATCGTACTTGAATTGTTCGACCTTGAAATGTTGAATTATGTAGACAATCAACTGCATGACATGCTTCATCATAATTACGCATTGTAACAAATGAATAACCTTTTGATTCACCTGTTGTATAATTTTTTACAATATATACACGATAAACATCACCATAACGTCGAAATAAATCTTCTAATTCATTTTCATCACAATCACGAGGTAAACCAAATGCATATAAAACAAAACCATTTGGATCAATAGCTTGTTGACAACCTTTAGATATAAGTTCATAGGCAGCAGCAAGTGATGTTGGATTTTGACTTGATGAACGTAGAGAAGAAGAATTTGTCATAGTTGATGTTAATATATTTGAATTATGTTTTGATGATGATGAAGATGAATATGAACGTGGTAAACCAGGAGATGAACTACGCATTCGTGAAGATCGAGTATTTCCACTAGCATAATAAGATGCTGGTGGTGGTGGTGATGGGCTTAATTCTCTCCTAGACATAAATATAATTTTTTAATATAGATTTAAAAAGAATTGTTTATTTTACGAACATGTTCATTACTGCTCGATGTTGTTGTTGATGATGATGATGAAGAGCTGCGGCATAATATGGATCTATCATAGTTAATGATGATAATCCAGGTGGATATCCATATGATCTCATCGTTCCTACCATAGATGATGTACTTGATAAACGAGATAATGAGTTATTATTATTATTATTATTATTATTATTTCCTGATTGGGCTGATGTTGTGACGGTTTTTTTTGGATCAGCATATCTAACAGATATTGCTTTATGTGAACCTGATGGTACATAACCATCAAGTGCTTTAACAGCTCGTTCAGCATAACGAGTTGATGTCATAAGAACAAATCCAACACCTCGTGATATTCTTGTGCGTGGATCACGTAAAATTTTCGCTTGTACAATTTCACCATATTTTGAAAAAAGACGTTTTAACATTTTTTCATCAAAATCATCTGGTAATTCAGTTATATATATATTTGGATTTTTTTGTACGGAAGTATTCATATATTTCTGATTATTATCTACTTCATCATCATCCTCATCATCATCTTCATCATTATTATTTTTTAATTTTGGTTCAGCATATGCTACTTTTAATTTTTTATGTTCAATACCATAACCATTATATTTTTCAATTGCTTTTATAGCATCTTCTTTCGTATGATATTCAATAAAACCATAACAATATGAATGACCTGTATGACGATTTGTTATTAATTTACATAATTTAACGGATCCAACACGAGCAAATAACTGATAAAAATCAGCTTCACGTAATGATGCTGGTAAATAATTAACGATTAATTGTGTACCTTTATTATTTTTTGGAATAGCATTTATTGATGATTGAGGACTTTGACTATTTCTTTCATTGATTGATGATGATGAATGATGTTTTTTATGATGACGGTGATGACGACGATGACTACGATGTTCACTCGGTGTATTATTTTCTAAAAGAAAATTCATATAGAAATCAAATTAAATATTCATTTATATATATACCTTCAATCATTCCTTCTTCATTATTTGATTCATTATCGGAAGATGATACTTGTTGTTTAGATGGTGATTGTTCACTTTCACTTGTATTTTTTTCTGGTGAATTTATAGAATTTTCACCATCAGATTTATTATGATGAGATGTTGACACTGTTTCTTTTTTACTAAGAAAATTTCAAAAATAAATGGTATTTTAATTTGGAAAGAAAAAATTATTATTCATGATAAGTACCTTCGTTTAACTGATTGTCGCTGATGTGTTGCTGAACGTTTAGTTGATTTAGATGGTTTATGATGACGATGATGATGTCGATGATGTGAACGTTTTTTTTGTTGATTTTCATCTGTATCTGACATTATTGGTGATGATGTTTCATCAACTCTATTTTTTGAAGAATCATCTAATGCTAAAAGTTCACGATCTTCCGGATCTTGTTCTTCATCACTATGATTTCTCTTTGTTGATGATTTAACTGGTGTTGATGATTTTCGTCTTGGTGATGCTGAAATACTTCGTCTTTCATTATTTGATATTGGTGAACGAGAACGTGATAATGATGATGAATTTGAATGTAAACGTGATACTCTTGTTTCCATCAGCCGTTATCGAATTGATCTTGACAGGAAAACGGAGTAGACTCTACAAAAATAAAAATAAAAACAAAAAAAAACTAATTTCATTTCTATTCAAAAGAAAAATCTACTGTTTAATAATCATCAGTGGATTAATAGATACAAATCAGTTGTAGTTTTTATCAAGCAGCATTAAAAAAGAATAGCACACACAACACACACATACACATAGAGTGTTGGTGTTTTTTTAATCTGATATATTCTGTTATCTACTTTACCTCTTATGTGGAAATACTTGTTTCTCATCATCGGAATAAGGAATAGATATAGATATATATATATGTGTATAGACAAATTCAATATAAGTACAACAACAGAAGAATCAATAACAAAAGAAATAAATAATCTTTAAGAACAATTACAATACATATAAACCATTTGAATAAATCGTAATTTTAGATTCATTGGAATCTAATTGAACAATAATAAATAACGTAATTTAAAAAAACAAATGATCAGACAAAAAAGAAAACAAAATATAAACACGACAAAAACTCTATTGTCGTTGATTGTAAATAAACATGCAATTTTGATCCAAACGATCTAAAATACAATAAAATGAATCAATGTTTTCAGATGTTTATATTATACTTACATAATTATAACAACCAAAAAAAATCAATATATAATAATCTAAAACAAAACAATGAAAAGTAAATAGAATCATATATTTTTTTTGTTAGTTTGTTTATTTGAATAATAATGAAAGAGAAAAAACGAAGAAGATGAATGGATCATCAAAAAACAACAAGAAAATTTCCTTATGAAAGAAAAACTGAGAGAGAGAGAGAGAAAAAAATAAAGGTTATAACGATAACAAACAAAAAAGAAAAGGAAATGAATGAAAAAAAAATTCATCATATGCGCATATGCGAAAGAGGAAAAAAGATCCAACAACAACCACCACCCGAAAACCCAAGCGAATAATGAAATAGAAAATAAAGAAAACCAAACTTGCAAAATTAAAAGATAAACATTTTTTCTCTTTCTCTCTCTCTGTATTAATATGTTATGTCTTTTTTTGATTTTTTTAAAATAACGATCAACAAACAAACAACAAATTAGGCGGAAAAAAAATATAGAATGTTAATGATTATTTATTCTTCAATACTCGGACTTTGAGCATCTTCATTTTCATTGTCATCATCAAGTGCATCGTCATCAAGCAGCATACCAAATTTATTTGACAATTGAAGCTAGAAAAATAGTTTATTTAATTATATAAGACTTATGAAATTTATTCTATTTACTTTATTCGAATTATCATCGGTTTGTATTATTCGTCGGCCACCTCCACTAGAATAGAAATTTTTCAATTAATAAATAAATTATAAAATAAAATTTCTTACCGTGGCGGATGTTGAGATTGTGATTCAGCATTAAATTTATTATTTGATGGACGTCCATAAGTACTAAATTCATTTGGATCAGGATTACGATCTTCACGATCACGTTGTCGATTATTACCACGTTCAGTATCTAAATATAAAAGAAAAGAAAATAAAATAATCAAAAAAAAAGAAAAATAATTTTCGTTTATACCACGTTCAGGTTGATTTTGTGAATTATATTTATTTCCACGACCGGAGTCATGATCACGTTGGGATGGACCACCATGACGTTCTCGATCAAAACCGCCACGACGAGGTGGTTGTTCGTCATCATTACGCTTTCGACCTTCATCTTCGAACTGTCGGCCACCTATAATTATAGTAATGATTATTGATATAAAAATAATCTCTAATAACACATACCACTGAATTCTCGTTTATGATGATAATCTCCACCTTGCCCAGATCGATCTATATAAATAAACAAAGGTTTCAAATTTACGATGTAAAAATATTTATATTACCATCATCTCTTCGACCACGATGATCATCGTTTTGTGATGAACGTTTACCACGGTAAGTATCTCGGTCATTGCCACGATAACTACCTCGATCATTATTACGATCATTGCCTCGATCATTACCTCGATCATTACCACGATCATTACCACGATCATTACCTCGATCACTAGCACGATTATATGATGGCCTAGAGGAAGACGGTTTTTCTTCATTATCACCCGATGGTTCACTACTAGTCACTTGAAGTTCTTTTATTTTTCTTTCAATTTCAAGTTCTCTGGCAGTTGTATCCACCGGTTTAGCTCCACCAAATATAGATGCACCAGCAGGACGTGATGGTTTTATTGTTGGTTGTTCATCGGATGTATTTACTCGATCGTTTGAATCTCGAGATTCTTGTTGTTGATATTCATCTCGACTTTCGTTTATTGACGAATTTTGTGTCTGTTGAATAGACGTATTTCCTAGAGATGATGATGAATCATCTGCATTTGTTGTTGATGATTGTGCAGCATTAGCAGCAACATTGTTAATAGATGATGATGAACCAGATAATGGTTCAAATTCTTCGAGTGGTTTTGTACGTGGTTGAAGTTGAAGTCGTTGACGTTCACGTGGTGGTTCTTTTGGATCATCACCAGTAGTAGTAGTATTAGCTTCATCTAATTATATACAATAAAAGTTTTATATTAATAGAGAAAAGAAATCATATAAATTACCAGGAGTTGGTCGGGCTCGATCACGAGTATCACTAATATACAATTTGTAAAAAAATAAAAATGACATATATATATATATAAAATATTTTACCGTGTGTCACTGTATCGACCGGCATAACGTGGTCTATCTGCTCCACTATTCGATCGATTATCATCATCATTATTATAACGATTACGTTGTCCTGGTCGATTATAATCACGATTTCCACCACTATTTCCTCCTCCTCGTTCATCTCTCGTGCGTGGATAACCAAATCCAAAATCATTACCGTGACTATCTCGTGAATTACCACCCATATTTGCTATAAAAAGTATTTGAGAATTTTTTTTTCCTTTCAAATAAAATAGAATATAACATACATCGTCCTTGGTCACCACGATTTGGTCTGTCACGATTGAATCCACCACTTGGTCGATCATTAGATGTTTCATCAGATCGAGCTAAAAATATTTCGATATTCTTGTTTATATTATAAAAACCAAACAAAATAAGTATTATTTACGTTCAACTCTCGCCCATCTCTCAGACATTTCTGGTCGTTCTTCTCCACCACCACCACCACTACGATTCGATCGATTATTACCAAATGTTCCTCGACCACCGTCTGATTGATGTGAATCTGTTTTATCCGAAACACTGACACGTATTTTACGTCCGTAGACTTCTTTATCTGTTCTTTTTAAACCATCGATTAAATTGTCACGTGTGTCAAATTCAACTAAACCAATACCACGACTACGCATACCATCTTTCATTACTCGGGCTGATTTTGGCTAAATAAAAAAGAAATATATATAGAAAGATATGAAGAAAATTACACTAATTACATACATTTAAATCCGCAAATATTCTTCGTAAACCTTCATCATCAATTTCAAATGATAGATTAGCAATATGGGCAACAAATGGAGGATTGTTTGGTAGATTACTATAATCAATATCAACAGCGCCTCGAGGTGCTGTAGGTAAACCACCTATATCAATAACTAAACGAAGAAAAAGAAAAAAAGAAAAAAATCATATATCTAAATTTTTTTGATTTATTACCTATAGGTTTTTCTTCTGCTTCTTCATTATCAACTATTTCTGACCAGTTTGCTCGTACAGTAACTAATTTTTGGTCTGTAGAAAGAAACTCATTCAATGCCATAGTCTTGCCTTTTTTCGATTTTTTCGACGTCATCTTTTTTTATTCTTCAAATACAATAATAATAATAAAATAAATTTTTTATATTTAATAATTCTTTCTAGCCATTCAATATTAATAAATAGAACGACAAGTTATTGAAATAGTTTGTTTATTATAAATGAATAATTCTAATGATTGAAACAATAATAACATGAACAAAAAGAAAAACAGATAATATTATCTAAAAAATCTGGATAATAAAAAATAGTACTTCAATTTTTGAGTACAATCTAGTACACAACACAACAAGAAAAGCAAAAGGGAAAAGTTGATTCGTTCTGCATGTTTATTATTTATATATATTTTAAATTAAATTCATTAAATTAATTCTATTTATATCAATAATAAAAATAAATTATTTTTTTTTCTTTTTTATTATCACATTTTTCTTTTTATAGTTAAAAATAAAGATACGTTTTTATTTTCAACACATTAATGCATTTAATTAAGAATGCATTATGAATATATATAGAGGTTAAGTCAAAGGAATGATCGAGAGAATGGAGTTGAAGAATAAGAAACCATATATATTTATATGTCCTTCTCAAATTAAACCACAAATTTCTATTTTTATTTTTCTTTCTCAATGAGTAACACAACATGCACAAATCAAAATCTCAATGTTAAACATGTTGCCACCTTATTCGAAGAAGTTCAAAATCGCTATGTGAAAAAATTGACAAGTATTGATGAGAAACATATTGCAGTTGATGACCGTCATAAGGTATATGATTTTATCAACTACTTATTTGACGTTATTCTTCTTTTTAAAAATCTCATTCGCTAGAGAAAAGATATAAACTTGAATCTGTACAATTTTTTTCTTAAGACAAAAAATGAAACGTTATCATATATATAGATTAAGGATAATCTATCATTTTGTTGAAAATCACCCTATGAGAGCACAACAAAATGCAACGCTGTAATAATACTTGACGAACAAAAGAAGTGCGTCTAAGGTTTCCACTTGAAGGAATGTATGACATGATTTGTTTTTTAAAAAATCGAGCTTTAGAATGAAGAATCCATCTTAAATATTCACTTATAAATTAGTTTTCATAAAAACTAACAATTGAAATTTTTTCAGAAAACAACTTGATCTTTTTGTCAACTATAATTTTTATTTTTATATTGTAGCAAAAATTAGCTGTTTATGAAAGTTATGTAAAAGATTTATCAATACAAACACGTTTACTCTTACAAAGTCTAGACGAACTTGAAAAAGAAGCTAATCAACGTGTTGTTTTACTTGAAAATAAATTAAAAAAAGCTCATGTTTCTTTACAAGTATGTTAAACAATAATTTCTATGTCCTATTTCAATATTATTTCCATTTCTAGCAACATCATCTATCAGATGTATCGAAGACGGTTGGCGTAAGTGCAAAAGACACTATGTATATCTATCTATTTGAATTTTGTTTTTAAGAGTGTTGAATCTGAAAAATGGAAATTAAGTCATGAAAATCTTGATTTAAAACATGATTTAGATTCATTAACATCATTTATTAATGCAGCTAAACGAACAGGTAAATGGGATACAAAACGACTTCAATTAAAAACTGTTCCATTGGATTCTATTATTGGTGTAACAAATTATGAACTATATAATACAATTCCATTACATAAAGAAATTCAATATCGTGATGAACGTATACAAGTATTACAAGCTGAAATTGAACAACTTAAAAGAGCTCAAGATGAATTAGCTAAACAAGTAACTATTTCATTATTTTCCATTTATATATGTACAACTGTATTTATTAAGGCATCGAATAAACATACTCCATATATGGGAGATGATGACACGAAAGGACAGGTAGAAAATATAATCTTATTATTTTTAACTTTACGACTTTTCCTAATGTTTTAAGAATATGGTTCTTTTAAAAAAAGTTGATGATCTTCGTGCAAAACTTGCTGAAGAATGTCAAAAAACTGAAACATTTAAAATGGATGTAAGAAACATCGGAGTTCTTTTTTTTTGTTTTCAAAATATTCTATTTATAATTTCTATTAGATACGTCTTAAAACTAATGAATTAAAAGAAATTCAAGAAGAATTAAAACAAAATAAACAACGTTCTGAAGAACATATACATGATTTATCAACAAAATTAAAAACAATAACAGATCGTCATCGTGAATCAACTGCATCACTTAATAATGATATTAAAACAAAAAAACAACAAATTGAACAATATGTACAACAGATTGAACAAATTGTAAATGAAAAAATTCAATTAGAAAATGAACGTAGTGATTTACAACGACAAGTATAAAAAAATAGATTTTTATTTGTAAGATGAAATTATATTTTCTTTGAATAGTGTCGTGTTAAAGATTCAATAACAGCTGATTTAGAAGGACAAATTCGTAATCTTGAGCGAGAAATAACATCGAATAATTATCCAACTATTCCAATTCAACCTATTGAATCAACTGTGTCAAAAGCTGAGTATGAAAAACTTGATCAGGAATTAAATTCAACGAAAAAACGAATGGATGGACTTCTATCTGAAGTAAATATTTAATATAACAAAGAAAAACATCTTTTTATTTATTTGAATTTTACTTTTAGATTAAAATGAAAGAATCATTAAATAATAAACTTGAACAAGATCTTCGATTTCTAAAGAAAATTCATGATGAACAATTAGAACAACATTTTCAATCAAGTACAACAGATGCTGAACAATTACATACAGATATTCGAGCATTAAAACGTTTATGTGAAGAAAAAGATGATGAAGTATGTTAGATTCCTTGAGAAACAGCATTATGACGTTTTTCCTATATATATTGTAAAACCAAATGTATTTTTGATTGTGAAGGTCAACATTTTTGTTATTTTCTACTTCAAAACGGTTTTTTCAAACAATCAAAAAATGCATTTTCTTAAACTACTTGAGATAATAGAAATGTCGGCATCAATCAGCAAGTCTTAGTTAAAAGTGTGTAAAGTAGACAATAAGAATAATAATGTTATAGCATAGTAACAATGTCAGATTTTACTGTCTCTACAAACAAAATTTTCTTTATTAGCTTGATAAACAATCCTCAGTCGTACGTACATATCAAGAACAATTATCTGTTGAACAAAATAAAAATGCTACAATTGAAGATGAACAACAACAATTACGTGATACAATTCAATTATCAAATGAACAACTTGAAAAAGTTCAACATACATTACAAGAAGCTTTAACGAATAATGAACAATTAGAATATACAATCAGTGATTTAAATTCACAAAATAATCTACTTGAAACAAAATTATTTGAAACAATGTCATTAGTTGATTTACGTAATAAAACATTAATTGATTATGAACAAGAAATGGAAAGAATCAAAGCTGAATTAATACAAAAACATAAAGAAACTGTTGATAAACAATCTCATATTGATGAATTAGAACAAATTGTTATTGATAAAACAGGTGAAGTTGCACAATTATCAGAAACACTTGAAACAGGTCTTGTTAAAAGTCATCATCGAGAAAAATTTGCTGAAGATAATGCAACAAAAGCATTACATGATATTAAAGTTTTACAACGAGAAGTAAAAATAAGATATTTCATATTTTCCTATTATTATTTTTTTTTATTATATATAGCTTCGTCATGTATCAAAAGCATTAGCTGAACGTGAACAAACCAATGCAACACTGAATGAACAACTTCAACAATTAACTAATGAATTTAAATTAAAACAAGAAGAATTTCAAAAGACACAAAAAGCATTAACTAAACAAGTAAGAAGATTTTATTGAGATGAGCAATAGTTTCATACTTTTTTTCTTCTTAGTTATCAATTAAACAAGAACAACTTGTACGTTATGATCAAAATCTTCATGATATAGAAATAAAATCTAAATATGCGAAAGAAGAATGTTCAATACAAGAAAAAGAAATTGTTCGTTTAAATAATGTTCAAGAAGAACAAGAAAATCGTATCAAAACATTACAACAAGATTTATTAAATGTTCAAGAACAGGTATCTATTTTAGAATAATGAAACAAAAGAAAAAAAAGACGTTTTTAAGTGAAGTCTTATAAAATATACTCCTACTGCCACTCTGGACTGGTTTCATATAAATGCAAACAGTTACAAAGTAAACATTTACAGAAAAAAAAGGGCAAACTTATAATATATATCCAATCATCATAAAGTCTTCAGGCATTTTTACAATAACTTAAATAAACAAGAACTCAAGTATTTTTCAAGGAGAATACAATATAAACTTGTTAGATGATACCAATAGTTTCGAAATCTTAGAGAGCTCTAAGCAAGGGAGTGTTGAGACTAACTAATGTAATAAGGATTATTATTTTATTGTTTATTATGTAGAAAGAAACAATAACTATTCAATATGAACGTTCGGAATCTGATTTACGAAATATAAAAATTCATCGTGAAGATGAAAATCGTAGATTTAATCATGAATTAGAAGAATTAAATAGTGAAATAGCATCATTAAAAACAAATGAAATATCTCTATTGAATAATATTGATGAATTAAAATCCAATCTTTCAAATGTAACAAGTGAACGTAATGAAATACATGAACAAAATGAAAATTATCAAAATGAACTTGAAAAAATTCAAAAAGTTCTATATAATGAAACTGAAGCTGGTTCAAAATCTGCAGCAAAAGTTGTATTATTAACACGACAATTAGATGAAGAACAAAAACGTGCAACAGATGCAATCCATCAAGCGGAAGATATAAAAATACAATTAAAAAGTTCATTAATGACAAATGATACATTAAAAACTGAACTTAATCAAGCACGCTCAGTTATACAAGAACATATTGTTAAAGTATAGGATTTATTTTGTTTTAAAAAAAGAATTAAAATATTTTGTTTTCCTATAGGAAACAGAATTAAAACAAGTTGTGAATCGAACGGAATCATTAGTAGAAGAAAATGCTCAAACATTAGAAAGTCGACAACGTGAAATAGAATCACTCAATCATCTTTTATCTCGTCTTCAAATTGATTATGAAAAATCGAAAAATGATTTATCGAAAGCACATGATGAATTAGTTCAACATGAAATTGATAAACAAATATTAAAACAACATTCAACTGAAAAAACAAATGAAGTATATAAAAACAAATATATAATATTTTTCTATTATTTCTTTGTTTTTCTATTAAAAATAGTTATCAACAGTAACGAATCGTTTACATCAAGTTCAACAAGATTTTCATTCATATGAAAAAGAACATCGATATACAAATGAAGAATTTTTTGAACATGAACAAAGATTAAAATCAGTTGAAAATGAATTATCAACAATGATTATTAATCATGAAAAACTTCGAGATGAACATGCTGTATTAAATGATGATTTAAATAAATGTCGATATGATCTTGAACAAATGGAATTATCAGATAATTCACATAAAGAACGGGTACATAGTCAACATATATCTATAATTTCGTATAAATAAACTATTTATTTTAGTTAATACAATCATTGGATGAAGCAAAAATTTATAAACGAAAATTAACTTTACTTGGTAATTGTTTTAAAACTGTTGTTCGAAAGGCATCTGAAACAAGTGAACAATGGGTTATTAGTACATCGAAACTACATGAACAAATAACTGATTTAAGTGAAGATGCAAATAAACTTCGTACACTTGATGAACGTCTTGAACAATCAACAAAAATGTTAACACTTTTACGTAGTCAACATGAAGATTTAATTTTACAATTTATGGCTGTTAAACCTGTTCTTGAAAAAGCTTATTTATATGTTCGAGAATATAAACGTAAATGGTCTCAAACAAGTAATGAAAATCGTCATTTACGTTCAGAAACAAAACGTATGAGAAGTAAAATTGATGATTTTCATCGAGCTGAAGGTTTAATGCATACGAAAATTGATGAACAAGAAGCTACCATTACACAATTACGTAAAGAACTCAAGTAAATTTGTTTTATCGATTAATTTATCGAATTCTTACTTTTCTATTCTATTTTAAGTAACGAAGCACAAACTCATTTCGAAGCTGAAACACTTATTGAACGTTTAAAACATACATTAGATGATACAGTACATGAACGTGATCAATTAATTAAAAATATGACAAATGCTAATAAAAAAGTATTCTTTTGATTTAACTAAATAATAACTATTGAAACATGTTTAATTTCAGATTGAGAAATATGAAAGTGATATTGATACACATACAAATGAAATTCGTACATTAAATCAACAAGCACAAAAATTTGAAAAACAATTAACAAATACATATGCACACAATGAAACATTACAAAAAACATTACAACAAAATGAATCATCCTATCATGGAAAAGTAAATCATTTCTTTTAAAAATCAATTATAAAACTAATTTTTTTATATTTATAGATCAATGAATGCGAATCATTATTAATATCATTAAAAGAAGCAAATAAAAATTCATTAAGTTTAT
This sequence comes from Adineta steineri, assembly GCA_905250115.1. Classification (NCBI taxonomy): domain Eukaryota; kingdom Metazoa; phylum Rotifera; class Eurotatoria; order Adinetida; family Adinetidae; genus Adineta; species Adineta steineri. The sequence goes on along the minus strand of CAJNOI010000002.1, from coordinate 1,509,229 downwards.
TAGAACAAAAAAAGACTGAATTAAATGCAGCACAATCAGAATTACAAGCATTCAAATATCAACAAGCGGCAACGACTTCAAAGGTTAGATTTAATCTATGCATAGTTAAAAATTACGTGAAAAAACATATGAATATATTTTTATTTAGTTTGAAAAAGTTGAAGAAATGAATCAAGAATTAAAACGACATATATCTTTACTTGAACGATCAAATGAAGAATATAAACGTTTAGCACGAAAACGTGAACATGAAGTAGAACAAGTTAAAAGTGAATTTGAAACTAATGTTAAAAATGCATCAACACTTAATAATAAAGTATGATTTTTCTCGTAAATAAATATATATACATATTCTTAAAATAATAATTCTTAGTGTACAAAACAAGATGCAGAACTAAATGTTCTTCGTCTTGAAAATGCTTCGTTAAATGAAGAATTGAAATTAATGCGCGAAAATGTTGTTCGTTGTCAAGAAGAACAAAAACGTTTAAGAAAGGATTGTGATCAAGCATTAAATTTTATTCATGAAGGCATTCCAGAATTGTGGTAAAAAAATAATAAATTCCATGAAATTGTTATTTTAATATGTGTTGTCGTGTAATATTATGGTTTTTCTTCTCTAGTCATTTAACCATTTACTTAACTTATAATACTATTGATGTTAAAGAGTTTTTTTCTCTTTTTGTGTTTTGTGTATTAATCCGTAACTGTCTTCTAGTAAATAAATGTAGAATATAGGATTAATTATGTGAAATCTTATAAAAGATATATTTTAATTTATCTAGTTTGGATGATAGCGATACGAATAGTCGAAGTGGTTCATTACATGATAACTTAAAGAAGATTCCAACATTAATGCAACAATTAACAGGTGATAGAGACAATTTAAAAACAAAAAATGCACTTTTGCAACAATTTGTTCGTGGTCTTTCTTATGATCTTAATGGTTGTCAGAATGGTCAAAAAAAATACAAGGTAAAAATTTCACATCTATCATTGTTTTATTTATTTATAATATAATAGATGCTTAAAGCACATTCTAAACAACAACAAGTATTATTAAATCAACTCGAAGCTCATGTTCGATTTTATGAGTAAATTATTAGTCTCATTAATCATATTTATTGATGTATTTATTATTTATTTTAGATCTGTTTTCAAAGAAAAAGGTTTCTTTCCAGCAATTGAATATCAATCAGGTGGAGCAGTAGCTTCAGCACCTGATGTTATCGATAAAATTCATCATCGACGAAATTAAATGCACATCATTGTATAAAAAAAACATTAAAATGTTTACAAACTTAGACTTGATCGCTTTTTTTTCCCTTATTAACTATCTGTTTTTTTGTCCGATTAAAGAGAAAAAAACATAACAATACTAAGAATGTATGTTTCGATCTGGTAAATGGATAAGTTCACTATTGTGTATTAGATTGTGATTTTTGTGTTCTTTTTTTTTATTAAAATATATTTGTAATAAAAACAAGGGAAATTAGAATTAGAATAAGAATAACAGTACAAATTATGGTATCAAACAGAGATATGATGTCGATTATATTTCTTATTATATTTTTTATAAATTCAGGTTAATAGAAATTAATTATTATACGTAGAGTAAAGTTTGAATTATTTTAGAAGGTAAATTAATTTGTTCACCAGATCAAACAAATGAATCTTGTCAATGGACTCTATTTGGATGGAATATTTATCATAGTTGTGGATATAATAAACAAAAGATAAATGAACGTAAATAAATTAGATTCAATTAAAATTTTCATATCTATATATTATTGATTAGATTTATGTATTATTAAGAGATTTGATGGATTAAAATCTATATTTCTCATAAAAATGAATTTATCATCAACTGATCAATATTGTTTTCAATTCAAATATCTAATTACCGGTTTTACAAGAAATTGTAAAAATAATTCTATTTATTTAATGTAAATTATCTTTTTTTTTGTGCTTTAGCTTGTATGAATTTTTATGGAAAAACTTTGATTAATACTAAAAATCAATCTATATTATTTTCAACATTTTGTATACCTGATGAACAAATTGAAATGATTTGGTATTCTTTTAGTGTTTCTCTTCCAATTAATATAACTATTGTAAGCAGATTTTAAGAAAACAAAATATATATATATCAATTTTAAATCTAGATAAATGTCGTTACAGAAAGTAATGGTA
>CAJNOI010000002.1:1484143-1506555 GCA_905250115.1 Adineta steineri | reverse complement strand
ATGATATAACTAATACATTCTAAAAACTAATAGATCGTAAAATATAATCTACATGATCAAATTAAATAAATAAGATTTATTATCGTGCATAATACAATATCTAAACTATATTCTTCTATTAAAATAAAATATGTTGCTTCAATAAACATCTGTTCACTATCAATAAAAGTTTCTTAGAATAAACTAATGTATAAAAGAAGAATATTAATGCTATTGAACAGAACCTTCTGTGACCATCGTAATCAATATTTTTAAAGACAAGAAATTTGTTCATCTCAATGATGAATATATGTTTATTTATAATGTCAGTAATGAATAATAATAAAAAAAAAGAAAAGAAAAGAAAAATCTATGCGTGGTTGTTATTTTTTCATGCATTCTTAAAAATGATAAAGAAGAAGAAAAAGAAAATGAAACATTCATATTTACATCAAATATAGTACAAGTATATATATATATATGTGGTTGATACGTTTTTGTTTCGAACCTTTCATCTACATCTAATCAGATAGTTTCCCAACACAATATCAAGAAATTTTCACAAATACATATACGCCACAAATACGAACTTGTCGATGAAAACAATAAATATATAACAGAATAAGAAAAAAAAAGTAAAACAAATAATTGTTGAATTAACCAAAAAGAATGAGTAATATAAGGAATGTTCATATGAACGTAAATAAATGTGTTTGATGAGTTATGACTCTTTTAAATATATATATATATATACAGAAGTGCTGTTGTTGTTTGCAAATTAAAAATCAAGTTAAAAGCAAAAAAAAAATTGAAGAATGTGTTTTTTTTTGTAAATATACGAGGAGAATAAATGTGTTATGTACAAAATCAAATGTATTTGCTGCATTGTTTTAATCTAATGTATAAAAGTATGGTGTTTTCATACGAAGATAACGACGTAAACATAAGTACATTCTTAAAAACAACAAAAAAGAAATATTTTTATTTTTTTTTCTTTTCGAATAATTAAACTTACATTCCCATGCCAAGAATAAAACTGGCACAATTACTTAAAAGAACAAAACGCATATGTTTTTTTTCAATTAATGCTTTTTCAGCTTCTTGAGCTGCTTTTTCTTCTTCATCTTCATAAAGTAATTGATCACGTACACTACGATTTATTGGATGAACAAATTTCCATTCTCTGTAGAAGAAAAAAAACGAATACGATAATTTAAGAAAAACGATTTTTTTTAATTCTACTTTGGTGGTTCCGATTCAATACGTGATGACCAATGTGACATCCAATCTGCAACACTTTGATCTGTTTGTAAAGGACTCTTTGGACTTTTTGGTGATGAACTAGAAATATAAAATATATATAAATATATATATATATATGTTGATTATCGATTACCTATCACTATGTGAACTTTTTGAGCTAACACGTGATGATTCTTTTTGTGCTTCTAATAATAATCTTTCATTAATATGCATACTTGATAAAAGATCTCTGTCAGCAAATGAACTTATCATTGTTGGTGGTGTTATAGTTTGTTTTTCTTCTGATTGAATATCAATCCATGAATCTAAAAAAAGAAAATAAAATAAATTATTAAAAGATTTTCTTATTTGATTTTATTTTACCTGATGTATAATGTTCCATTGATTTGTTCATGATTTCACTACTGCTCTCTTTCAATTTTAAGTGTAGAAATAATCTAAATATATTAACATTTAATAATTATTGTTTGTCAAACTAACAATACGAGTAAAAAAAAGAAAGTGTTATGTCTCCGTTAGAAACGTCAAATACGAAAAAAAGAAAAAGGTCTTTTTCCTTGTGACTCATCGAGTAATCGTTCGTTCGAACCATGTGATTTATACTATATACATATATTTATTTTAATACACGTGATCACTTGACCTATCGATATAGATCAGGACTAAAAAGAAAAGATCTAATACTGTTCAATTATAACTCAGCAGGCGCAATAATAACCATGAACTTTTATCTAAGTGCATATAATAGTTCTGCTGCGATCGAACACATGATCATGTAAACACGTGTGGACATGGAATGTAACGCAGTTCCTTAATTGATTATATAAAATGCATTAATGTGTTAAAAAAATATTCATTCATAATCATAGAGGACGTTGCTTGACATTGATTTTTAAATATGGTGAATTGTTCCTACCGACCAAAATTCAATCACAAAAAAAACACTGTATCATTTTTTGAAAAAAATGCGTTATAAGGATCTTGCAGTTGTTATTGAACCACATGAAATTAGATTTCCTCATGCTATTCAAAATAATCTTTATCGACAGACAATTCATGTGAAAAATGTAGGAACTAAAAGTAAACGTATCCAAATATTTCGACCATCGAATAAGGTAGATCGATCATGTTTTTTTTATCTCTTTCTTTCATTTTTATTTTTGTAAAGGATTTTCAATTAATCGTTCAAAATCCAGATCAACCTGTTCCACCTGGTCTTGAAGTAACAGGTGTTGTTGAATATATAGCAAAATTCAATCAAGAACAACGTGATACTATTGTTGTTGATATTGATGGACAAGAAATTAAAATTCCTCTATATGCTTTTCCAGCACGATCAGAAATCTCAGTTGATGGTACTTAAATTTAATTACAAAACTGAACGGTTCATATTTAATTTATTTAGATATGGTTGATTTTGGTATTCATGTTGCTGATAATAAAACTGTTTATAGAAAGATTTCTGTTAGAAATACTGGTAGTACACCAGCAAGTTATAAAATTACTTATAAAGGTAAACATCCAATTACATTTGCACCACAAACAGCAACTGTTCAACCTAATTCATCTGTTTCGGTCGAGATTTCTCTATTAACATCAGCATTGATGGTAATTGATGATATTGCTACGTATGTTAAATTAGGATTATTTTAGAAAAAAAACAAAGAGAAATTGTGTTTTTTTTAATTATCTTAGATTAGAAGCATGTCATAAAACTCATGAAATAAAATTAAAAGGAAATATTATGAATCGACGTTTATGTTTACTTCATCCTGAAAATCAAGAAGAATTACAAAAACTTAATTTTGGTTCTTGTTATTATGGTTGTGATCTTACTGCATTAGCTGTTCTATATAATGATTCACCTGAATCAGTTGCTTATTCAGCATTAATTGATGATTCTAAACCAACAGTAAAATTTTACATGTAAAAAAAACAAATATCTAATCAATATTATTCTTCTAGGATTTTGCTCAAAATGAAGAATCTGTTACTGAATATACTATGAATCCATTAAATTCTATTATTACTGTTTTTCCAAATCAAGGCATACTTAGTCCATTTGAAAAACGTCCATTATTTTTTCGTTTTAGTCCAAGGTAAAAAGAAATTCAATAATTTATTTATATAATTATCTTTTTTTCTTCGTAAAATAAGAGCTTATCCACCTAAACAAGCATTTGCAACAACGCTTGATTTACCACCAAGACGTGATGTTGCTGCATTTATGTATTTTGAATTATTAGGTGCAAGTCCTGGTCTATCAAAAATTGAACATAGTAAAACAAAACTTGAAATAGCTGTAGCTGGAACAGCATTACCAGTTGTTTTATCACTTGAACCTCATGAATTACAATTTCCAACAACATATATTGGACAAAAATATGAACAAAATATTCATATATATAATCAATCAGATCATAAACCAATTGATTTTCGTTTTCCATCAATCGCTAACTTTGCTGTTGAACCAGCTTGTGGAAAATTAAAACCAAGACAAAAATTAAAAATTACTGTGACATTTCTTCCGCATCAAATAGGTCGGTTGATTCAACTTATTGTCATGTATCATCTTGTTTTTTTTTCTCCTCTTAGGTACTATTAATAAAACACTTGTCTGTGAAGTAGTTGGAGCAGTTATTAATTCTGCTGCACCAGTTTATACTCAATCCAAAGCTATTCATCAAGCTCAATGTGTATTAACTGGTCATGCATCAATGATTACTGAAATACCACCAGAAAAATTTAATATGGGTAATTATCAAACATCGAATAGTTTCTTCCTAAAACAAATAAAAATACTATTTTTTTTCATAGGTTTAAAACCATTAATTTCCAATGAAGTTGGTATTAATGTAAATACAACACAAGATTCATTAAAATCATTTTATCCTCGAGCAGCTATATTAAATAGTGCTCATGATACAACACATATAAAACGATCATCAAGCACATATTTAAATAATTTTAAAAAACATAAAGTTTCATTTCCAAATGATCGTGCTAAAAGTATTGGTCCATTTAATCGAAGTGACAGTTTTATGTATGTTGAAAAGAAAGAAAAATATCAATTAAGAACTATCATTATAATTTATTTATATTTAGAACACCATTTACTAGAGAAGAACGATATAATTATGTTGATCCTGATTATGCATATACAGATAAAGAAAGGAAACAAATTGAAATGCATAAGAAACCTTATAATGAATTATTTAATGAACAAAGATTTCAACGAACAGAAGTTAAACGAACAAAGTAAAAACAAGATTATAATTGAAGTTCGATATATATTGTATTTTAGAGAATATAAAAAATATGATACTGATACAGATCTTGGAATAAAACCAGGCAATAATCTTGAATCACCTCGAATTGCTTTAGCTGAAGTGGAAAAAAATGTTAATAAAGCAAGAAGTATGAAAATAATTAAATATAAATCTCAGAGAATAATTTTTTATTATTGATTGTTAAAAAGCCCAAACTTTTATTTTCATTGATTAAATGAATAAGCAATGCATGTCATATATAGTGTTTTTTTGACTCCTATCGACGTTAAAAGGACATTAAAAGATTTTTCTATTGAATTAAAAATGATAAGGGTACATCTTTTTATAGTATTATTCGTAGACAAGTTTTATCAAGTGATTTACAAAAAGCATGATATATATTTTTGTTTTAGTGAGATTTTTCTATTCAAGAATACTTAACATAATCAAAATTTTAATGAATTTCCACATATTTGATCCTTTTTCTTTTTCTTTCATTTATGCTTTTAATAACAACGTCAAAAACTTATGTATATTATCTTATTAAAAAAAACTATTTTTTAAAATAGCAAAAAAAAAAGGAACAGAAAAGGAAGAAAAAATAGAATAAGTTGTGCGTGATTATCCGATACAAGAAGTAAAAAAAAACGGCAGAGAGGGGAAAAAAAGATGCGTATATAAAAAAAATCTTTTTTTTTCCTATCATTTTCTTTTATATTAAAGTTCCGTCGTATCCTAATTGGAAATTTCGTTTACCAACAACATCAGAATTAGCTGAACAAGAACAAACATTATTACATAAACCATTAAAAGAAGGTCTTAATTCTGTTCCAACAACCTTAAAAGAAAAAAAAGATTGTGCTATACAATTAACACCAAGTCAATTATTTAAAGTTGTTGTTGGTAAATTAAACATTTTTTTTTAATTAAAAAAAAATACATTTTTTTGTAAATTTAGGACCAGCTGAATTAAATTTCGGTGATGTATGTGTTAATGCAACTGTTACAAAATTTTTATCCGTACTCAATAATCTTGATCAATTTATTGTTGTTCAAATTGATGTAAAAAAAATTTTTTTTTTTTGTGTTAATTAAAATTAAAATTTTGATTTAGGTTGAGTCACCGGCTTTAAAAATGACATCACCATTATGTCAAGTTATACCTGGAAAATCTCATGTACAATTTCCAATAACATTTGAACCATCACAAATTGGTCTTTATCAACGTTCAATTTCATATATAATTAATAATTTTTATCGTCATTATGTTAAAATAATTGCTGATGTTCGTCAACCAACTGTAAAATTATCAACAGAAAGACTTGTCATACGTTCATTACCACATTTATTAGCAGAAGATTCTTTTCGAAAAGTTGTTCATTTATATAATCCATTAAATGCACCAGCTGAATTTCGTTGGGAACCTGTTATTGGACCAAAAGGAACAGCATTTTCAATTCGTCCAGCAACAGGTTTGTTTTTTTGAATTTATTTTTAATAAAAAAATTTAAAGGAAAAAATAATTTTCTTAGGAATTATTGAACCTTATCAAACAATTGATTGTGAAGTTGTTTGGTATGGTAGTACACAAGCACCAGTAGAAAATTATTTTACATTGCATGTTTTTTCAACAAATGATACACGAAAAATTTCAGGAAATAATCGTTCATTGAAAACAAATAATGAAACAACTGTTACACTTCAATGTGTTGCACAAATTGGGAAAGGAAAATATCGTATTTTAGAAAAACGTGTTAATTTTGGTACAATACCAGTTAATATGACATCAAAACAAACATTTACAATTATTAATGAAGGAACAAATCATCTTTTCTATGAAGTAATATTTGATATTAAAAAGAAAATAAATTCTATTTTTTTTATTCTTAAGATTATTGATCCAAATCCTTGTCCTGGTGTTATTATAACACCAGCTAATGGTCTAGTTTCAGCTGGTTCACAAACAAGTGTAACTATTGAAGTAACACCTGTCGAATTAATTAAATTCGATATTAAATTTGGTTTAAAAGTACTCGGACAAAAAGAACAAGAAATACGTATGACAGGTGATGTTGTTGAACCTGATATTAATATACCTGAAGGAGAATTTAATTTTAATGGTGTACCAATATTAATGAAAGCAGCCAAACCATTTCATATTGAAAATAAGGTAAAAAGAAAAAAAGAAATTTTTATTTTTATCGCTGGTATATAATTTATTTATTTAAAAAAAAACTAATTAAGAGAAAATAGTATTGAATTGAAGAATATATAAAACATAGCAAAGTTATTTAACCTTTAACACGAAGACATTTATCTGTACGAAGACGTCGTTTAACACAAATATTTGGTAAACAACAACGAGCAAGGCTAAATTTACATCGAACACATTGCTTTTGATGCATTGGATCATGACGCATTGGATCATGATGATGTGATGTATGCATTAAAAATCGTTTTGCTATTGCATGATTTCCATCGATTAAATCGAAATCATTATCATCATTATTAGCCATATTCATATCTGATAGAACACAGGTTAAAAGAGTACCAATAAGGCATAATATAATAAATATACGTGTAGTTTGCATGATTGTAAATAATGTATAATAGCGCAAAATAAGAAAACTAGCGAGTATTTATTTGTTCTCATTATATGATTATTTGTTAACACTTTAATTGTTGATGATGGGTTAGATAGCAGTTTGAAGAGAATGTGCGTCGGAAAAAAAACTAGATATTAGTTCGTACAGTATAGATTTAGTTCTTATAAGTTAAGAACAAAATCGAAATCTATCATCAATTAATCAACACTGATAAATGATAAGAAAAGATGTTATTTAGTAAATATTTATAAATCGACGTAATATCAGTCTTATTGTAATAGAGTACTAAGAATACTTCTTACTGCTCTATTTTTTTATTTTGTGGGCGATATAAAATGTAATTTAAGAACAAAATGAATTTAAATGTTATCAATTGAAGGCGTGGGTACTTGAGAAAATCAACAGATGACTTGATCTAAATACTAATAAATACTGAAGTTAAATTTCGAAAATATTATTCATTCGACTATTATTATCATGCGTACTCAAATCATTGCCATTATTGTTTCTCTTCTTGTCTGTGCTACATTTTTGGTTTCGGCCAAACCTGCTGCATCAGTCGGCGAACAACATCGAGCTATTTCATTTCCAAATATATTTCAATTACAAAATCCATTTTGTGCCTCAATGTTATGCTTTGCTCCATGCAATTGTGGTAGCCATCTTGATTCACGTGGATGTAGTACCTGCAGTTGTCTTCCATGTGATGGTGCATGGTGGTGATTCTCTAAATCTTTTTTTTTTGTCTTTGATCGAATGAACGAGAAAAATAAAATATAAAAGAAAAATATAGATTCATTGTTTTATAATAACTATATATATCACAATGGTACCTGAAGCACATTTATAACATTTCTACTCTTTATATCTTTTGAGAAATTATAAATTACATTTACAAGATAAATACATACATCATGGGATAATAATACATATGTCTATAATATTTTTAAACAGAAAATTTTCTATATGAAAATGAATCGGTGGATATATTGTATAATAATTTCGTTTTTTTTGTCATAGGGGAATGTCAAAGGTGTTGTTGAAATAAATCTTTCGAAATATCCAGATTTTAGTGTTGAAACTCATCCAGCTATCGGTAAATTTCGTTTTTAAATTCTTCTTTCGATTATCGATTAATTCAATCCATAGGTAATGAAGAATGTTGTACAAAAAATGGTCAGATATATAGTATTACTGTTCAACCAAATGAATCAATTGAAGCTGAACTTATTCTTATACCAACTGAAGTTTGTTTTTTTCATTTTCATTCTTATCAAAAAACTAAAAATAAACTATTTTTAAGATTGCATTTTATGAATTTTTTCTTCCAATACGAACATGTCCACCATTACTGAATGTCGAAGGTTTATCTCAAGCATCTAAACCTCGATCAGCTTCACATCCTGACCGTGAAATAAGTGCATCTGAACGACAATCCGTACAACCATCACATCCACCAATACGTCGTCGTATACATGCAACAGCATTATCAGATTGTTTACAATTATCAACAAAAGATTTACATTTTCAAATGTATCCAACACAATTTAATGCCATGAAACAAAATGCTTATTTTGATTGTCAAGAAATTATATTAATGAATAATAGTAAAAAACGAATACATTGGCAACTTGATTTACGTAATAATGTGACATTAGATCATGATATATTTCGAGTATTACATTCATCACTTACAGCATTTGTAAGTTCATCAACAAGTATGGGTCCGGAAGGAGAAATTGATTCGAAAGAAATATTTTCATTTAAAATTAATTTTGCACCAAATAAACCTGGGACATATAAAACACGTATACCACTTTATATAAATCATAATCAAGAAACACCGTATACATATATTGAATTAACCGGTGAATTATTACTACCGAAATTAATATTTGAACCAAGACGTTTAATTCTTCCACCAGTACCACTTGATATTGAAAGTACTGGAACAGTTCGCATACGACCAGAAGGTTTTGAAAAGTAAGTTTAAATTCCAATAAAAATAAATATTATTGATTTTTTATATATTTTGTTTTTAGAAATACACGATTAATTATCTTAGCTAATGATAAACCAATTGATGCTTCATATGAATTTCGTGCAGCATTTACTGAACCAGCAATAATTAATATGGATAAACCACAAGATTTTCAAATGAAAATATCTTTTAGTAGTACTCAGTCATATTCAGAATTGATTGTTCTGAAAATAATTGATGAAGAAAAAAATTGGTTAGTTATATATTTACATATCTTTCTTTTTATTATTATTCTTCTATATTTTAGTTTTGAATATGAAGTTTATGTTACAGCTGATAATTCAATATTTACATGTTATTCATTTTTATGGAAATCAGAAAATGATTATCAAATTGTTGTACAACCAGGTCAAATTATGAAAGGAAGTCGAATTAAATCTGATGAAAGTAATTCAAGTGGTATGTAATTATTTATTATTATAAGAATTAAAAAAAACGAATTTTTGATATACATGTATAGGTGAACCATTATTAGTTCAAAAACGAGCAGTAACAAGTTCAAGTTCACGACCGAATACAAGTACAAGTGCAACATTTGATCAAACTGATCATACAATGGATGAAGGATCCATTGAAGACAATGCATCAGGGCAAAATCGAAATGAACGTTCTCCGGTAAATATATCATGTAGTTCTCAAAATAAAATAAAGTAACGGAATATATGTATGCGTAGGTTTTCTATAGCTTTTGAATGGATTATATTAAATCCTCTAAGTATTACCGAAAGTCTAGATTAAAATAAGATTTATTAATAAGTCTAATGCAGATAGTTCTGAATTGTGCATACATAAAATGACACATATTTCCAGAAGAAAAAACAAGATATTTACTCGTGTCTGTGTTTAGATTATCTTTGACTAGTCACAAAAAGAGACTTATTTTATAAATCTTAATTTCATTTTTTATGCATAATTTATCAAGTGCATTTTCTAAAGATCATGAACATCATATTTTAATCAGTTATAAACAACTTTCTTTTCTTTTTCACTAATTAAATATTTATTAAATATTTTAGACACCTTATGGTCATATGCATTCTAATTCATCACATACACTTAATGAGGGAACAACTTTTACTCAAGAATTACATGCTGCTTCAATGCCATATTTAGATAATGAATCTAAAACAGTGCAATGGCTTGTATCAACTCTTGAACGATGGTATTCTAATCAAGGTTGGCCTAAAGATATAAATCCAGTTCGAATTCCTCAATCATTTCGAAAGTAATTTTTCATTGAACCGAATTTATTTAAAACAAAAATAATTTTTTTTTCAGTGGATTATTTCGTCGACAATTTGAAACAAATGGAACAAAGCAAACTGCAAAAGAAGAACAAAAAACAATATATGATATGATAACATATTTAAGTGGACATTCATTACCAGGTATACCACAAAATGCTGTTCCACCAAAAAAGAAAGATGAAGCAACAAAACAATATTTATGGCAACATCGTTTACTATTATTATTTTTAAAGTAGAATTAATAAATTTTCTTTAAAAGGAAAAAAATAACTTTTTTTTATTTAATAGAACACAAGGTTCGTGTACTGCTTTTATTCGTCCAGAATTTCTTCTTCCACCAGATTTATATAAAGTTTATGCACAAATGCGTGATAATGCTTTATCACCAAGTTTACCAACTGATCAAAAAGATACTGAATTTGCTCATGAACGTACAAAACCACTTCATCTATCAAATGAAGTTTTTGAAGCTGTATCTAAAAAATCATGGATTGATGTACTTATGCAAATTCTTAAAGTAATTATTTTTCTATTCAATGTAATGAAATTATTTTATTTTATTTCTTAGACTCTTGTACTTGGTCGTGTTACTCCTAGATCTTATGAACAATTAGGTATTCCTGATCGAACTCAACCAATGCCTGATATAAATACTGATCCTGTATCAAGTAATATATATGGTATTAGTGAACGAATTTTATTAACATGGCTTAATTATTGTTATTCAAATTATCGTGAACGAGTTTGGGCACATCGTGAACAATGTAAGAATATTTTTAGTTTTAGTTTTGCTAGTATAAATACAGATACTATAAAAAAAAAGAAAGTGAAACTTAGAATTTTTAATATTTGAAGAAATAAATCTGATTAAAAATAGAAAAAACTATTCAGTGAATTATAATATACTCGTATGAATCCACTATTAGAATGTGACAAGAACTTCCTGTAGTTAGATAATGAAGCTATTCAACGTCTATTATCTAGATAGAATATGTGAACTTTGTTACCAGCATATATAGAATACGCAACTAATAATTATTTATTTCAGATCATTCATACAGTAGTATGTCGATTATATTGTGATCTAGTAAGTGCACATAATTAATAAGATATATCATTAATTAAACTAGTTGCCTTTCCATAGTCATAGTTGTAGAAAAGATTTTTAAGTTATTCCAATTATCTTTAGATGACATGCTATATAGCATGCACAAAATATTTTAAAATTAAATTAGCAGAATTTAGTATCTTCTTTTTTTCTTTTGGGTCGATTTTATTTATTTTTGAAAGTTAATGTCATTATATTATATTTTTAATTTCAGCTGATATGCCATCTGGTCGATGGATTGTTAATTTTGATATTGATCTTGTGGATAGTATTGTACTTGCTACAGTATTAGGAGCTTATTGTCCATTTTTAGTACGTAGAATTTATTTTCAAAAACAAAATTCGAACGTTTTGTTATTAGATTGAACCTCAATTAAAACGTATGTATGTTCATCCAACAAGTGGTGAACAATATTTACAAAATGCACTTATACTTGTTTCTTGTTTATTACAACTCGGTCTTGAATATGATCTTCAAGCATTAGATATAACACGTGCTGATCCTATATGTATGTGTTTACTTGTTTGTTATTTATATGAACATTTATCGGATTTCTTAACTCGTGGTACAATACAATTTACTGGTATTTTACATGAACCATCAACATCACAAGTTAAAATAACAAATCCAAGTCCACAACCATTAGTTTATTCATTAAATGTTATTGGTCGTGATGCTGATGAATTTCAACTTGTCAAAGGTAATACATTAAGTATACCAGGCAAAACATCATTATTGGTTGCTGTACAATGTAAAAATAAACGTCTTCGACCCACTGATGCTGTTCTATTATTAAATGCCAAACGATTAAATGCATGTTCAGGTACACCTATGGTTTTTAATTTACAAGGTTCAATACAAACAATAACAGCAAAAGTAAGTAATAAAAATAAAATCTATTATTTATAATTATTCTTTATATTATGCATGTTTTTTTTCTAAAATTCTTCTTCTTCTTCTTTATTAGTGTGTCTATTCCACAAAGGTAAAAAAAAGAGAAATAACTGTTGTTTGTTATTATAATTCTAATATGTGTCCTATATATTGGTGTTGTTTAATTTATTTATTTAAAAAGAAATTAAATTTAGTGTTTTTATTATTTATATCTGAAAATCTTTTTTTCCATTAAATTAGAAAACTCATCGAATAGAAGCACCAATTTATAAAATAACGAAATCAGCACTTGAGATAACAAATCCATTTGATCAAGGTGGATTATTTCAAGTTGTTCTTATTAATTCATCTGAAAATACACAAGAAATGAAAAATCCATTAGCTACATTAAATGACGAGTATGTTTTTATTAAAACAAAAACTTTTTTTTGTTTATTTCTTTATTTTTCAAATAGAAATAAAAAAGCAACAATTGAAGAATTATTTCAAAATTTTAAAAAAACGAAAAAACAAATAAGTCAAGATATTGATTGTTTCTTTATTGAACAAAATGCAATTGAATTAAAAGCACATGAAACAACACAATTTGAAGTACAATATATTGCAACAACAGCTAAACGTCGTGAAGCATTACTTGTATTTATGAATGAAAAAATTGGAGAATTTCTTTTTCTAATCGAAGGTATTCCAAAGAAACCTGAGTATGTTTCCATTAAATATTTGCTTATTCATGACAAACACTCACACACATATTTATTTTCTTGAATAGATCATTTTCCATATCAGGCGAAAAAGCAATAAAAGTTGATCAGAAAAAAGGTAATGTTCATTTCACACATGAACTATCAGTCTATTTTTATTTTATTCATTTAGCTAAACCAGGAAAAGTACGATTTCGAGCTGTAGTTGGCGTATCAAGTGTATTCGATATTGATGTTCCTGTTCATAATAGTCAACGACACAATGCTCTAGTTGCTGTTCGTTGGCAGGTAAAACAAAGAAAACACGAACATCTTGTAATTTAATAACTTATTATTTATTTATTACTTAAAACTCAATAGGGATTATCAGAACGCGAACGACAAAAGCAAACATTACTTGGTTTAACTGAACAATTACCTGATTCAGCAAATAAATCTTTACATCCATTTTCTCGTGTACCTGAATTTAAAGTTCAATCATCATCAACAACAACAAATTTTGTTTTTCCATCAAATCTATCATTTCCACTTGAAGAATTAACTGTTAAATTACCATTTCGTTTTCAAGCTGATAAAGCAGGCGTTTATTTAACAAAAATAACATTAGCATGTGGTGATGATATGCGTGAATTTGAAGTTGAAGTTAATTGTATGACACAGAGTGAAAATGAAAAACAAGCAGCAACATTATTTATGAGAACAAGTGTATTTGCACCTGTACAACAAAATATTCCGATTGTAAATTAAATAAGATTTTTAAATAATAACGAAATTTTTCTTTTCTTTTATTTTAGGCAAATTCAACAGAAGATGATTGGAATGTAGAAGTTAGTATTTCGGGTCATAAAGCATTTTCTGGACAAAAAGCATTTCGTGTTGAAGCAAAATCAGTTTATCAATATTTATTAACATTTAATCCACAAATTGAAGATGATAAATTTGCTGGTCAAATGATAATTCATAATATTGATTTAGGTTTTCAACAAACATATATCCTACGTGGTAAATCTGATCGTGGACCACCTGTAAATAGAAATTATTTTTAATTAATAGATATAATCTTAAAATTATTTTTTCTTAGATTGGTCATTTACAAATTGAAAGTAAAGTTGGCACAGCGTAAGTTTAAATATAAATTGTTTTTTTTTGTTTAAATTTTTATTCATTAAATAGAACAACTCATTCTATTGATATATCAAATAAACGAACGAAACGTACAGCATACTTTGTAACATGTAATCTTCCATTTGTACATGGACCACCCTATATTTGTATACCACAAAAGAAAACAGCTCGATATGATTTTGAAATATGTTCACCAAAACGTGGCAATTATAAAGGTGTTGTAGTTTTTCAACCAGGACCATGGCCAATTAAGTATATAGAAACTTAATAAAAAGAAAGCTTTTTTCCATTCTTCGAAAATTTTATTTTAATAGAGATGTTGATTCTGATGGAGATGAAATTCCAGCACTTGAACCCGATCAACCAACTGATTTTCAATATTCACTTTGGTTTACAATTGATATTGATGTTGAACCACCAAATCCACAATCAACAGTCGATTTAACAGCACCATGTTTAGTATGTTTAACTATACAATTTTAGAAAAATATATTTTTATTTATTTATTAAATTTAGGGTTCAAATTCATTAATTATTCCATTGAAAAATCCACTTGATCATCCAATACGATTAGATGTTGAATTCGAAACATTACCAGATGTTTTTGTAAGTTCTATTTTGAATATAATTATAATAAATAAATGGTTTTCCTTATTAAGGGTGTTGAATCAATTGAAATAGAAGCAAATGGTGAAGCACGTTATGAACTTCTCTTTAAACCGAAAACAGTTGGTAATTGGAATGGAGGGTAAGAAATAGTAAAAACTTCTTTT
This sequence comes from Adineta steineri, assembly GCA_905250115.1. Classification (NCBI taxonomy): domain Eukaryota; kingdom Metazoa; phylum Rotifera; class Eurotatoria; order Adinetida; family Adinetidae; genus Adineta; species Adineta steineri. Next base: position 1,491,548 of record CAJNOI010000002.1, on the reverse strand, counting down.
ATAAATTTATTCATTTCTTATCGTACTTTACCTACTCAGATACGCGGAAAGAATATATTTCTGCTCGAATAAATTTTATCTATAAAAGAAAAATGAGTAATCGACCATATTAGACACTATAATTATATTCATTTACATGATTTTGATGTAGACTAGATATATCTAAGAATATTTTGAAAAAACAAAAAAAAAATCTTTTTTTTTAGTTTGATTTTTTATAATGAAGAAATTGGTGAATTTTGGTATGAACTTAATTTAACAAGTACAAATCCACGAAAAGTTGATTTACAATCTATGAACGCACCACTTGGAGGGTAAATAATAGAATAAAAATGTTTAATTAAAAAACAAAATCCTTTTTTTCTTCATTTTAAAAAGAAATACTGCACAAGAAATAACACTTGAAAATCCTCTTGATGAACAAATAACATATCAAACAGTAATGACAAATAATAATAATTTTACGCTAAATACTGATCAAGATACAATTACAATTCCACCTAAAAGTCAAGCAAAAATTAATATTATATTTAATCCATCATCAATTGGAACTGGTAGTGAACAACAACAACATCAAACAAATATTTCATTTGTTAATGAAAAGGTTTGTACTATAATAGAAAAAGTGCAAAAAAAAGAAAAAGAAAAAATAGAAATTTTATTTTAATAATAGATGCAATCAAATAAAAATTCTGTTTTAAATACTGAAAAAGTAACATTATGCTTTATCTTGCTGTGCTATTTATCTTTGCTAATTGAAGAATATCTTATTATCTGATAGATATTTAAAGAGAAATTTATGATTCTTGTAGTACTAAGTCATTTTTACATTTTGTACGACTGCGTGATTAAGTTCTTCAAAAGAATTTCTACATGATCACATGTACTATCTTAAAAACATTCTTCATTCCTTCTTCAAACCTCCATCCATCATTGTCGCTTTCTATTCTTTCCCATCATGGCTCACAAATATCCTATATTTACTCATACTAATAATCATATAATCAATCTTACCCTTCCCCTACACTTGTTCGAAAAATGACCCACTTGGTACTATAAGGATTAAATAAATCATTGATTTTTATTAGTTATCTATATTCAATAATATTTATTTAACTTTAGATTGGTACATTAACATACAATGTTAAGGGTGTTGGTACAAAACCACAAACACTTCAATCTGCTATTATAATGAAAACTGAAATTGGTGTTAGTACAACAACAGACATTAGATTTCAAAATCCATCGAATCATCCTATTCGATGTGAACTATCTCTATCAACTGGTAAAATAAAATTATAATTTTCCAAAAAACGAAAATCTTTTTTCTTTATTGTTTATAGGAAACAATAAATCATTTCATATTTTACTTGATAAACTTGAACATATATCATTAGGACCACGAGAAAAATTTCCTATTCCAATTGCTTTCTGTCCAGAAATCTTAGCTCGACATGATGCACAATTACGTATTATTGGAAGATTACCACCAGGAAAAACTTGGTCACCAGACAGGTAAAACATATTTTGTTTTTATTGATCAATATTTCTTTTTTTCTTCAAGTACTGATGCATCAGAATTATCATGGACATATCCATTACAAGGTATTGCTTTTGACTGGATACATCAACGAGAAGAAACTGAAAATGAATTGAAAATAATTGAATGTATATGTGGGGAACGAATTGAAGAACAACTTGAATTTGAATTAGATGCTGAATTATTTCGTTTTGATGATCGACAAATAAATAGTAAATAAGAAATTTTTTTTTGACTTCTTAACAATTTTCAATTATATTTTTTAGTGAAAAAAAATTCTACTATTATTGAAAATTATACAATTCTTAATGAAAATAGTTCAAATCAAGATTTTATTCAAAATTCAATTGGTATTCAACTTCGTAAAAATGATAATGGAAAAACAAATATTATTCGTTTTAATATTGTTTATACACCAACAAAATTTACTACGTAAAATATCTCATTTTTTTCGATATTTAAATAATGAATTGTCTTTGTTTTAATAGAATGGATTGTGTACTTATTTTAACACTTGCAACAGGTGGACAATTAAAATATCCTATACGTTTTACTACACTTGATGCACCACCCGATGATGAAATTACAGTTGAAGCTGTTGGTCTTAATAAAGTATCAACTGTTGGTTTCCGTTTATATAGTCCAACAAAGTAGATTAATTAATATGAGTTTTGATTTATGAGAAAATCATTTTCTTTTTATTAAAATAGTTCACCTATGGCATATCAAGCATATTTTACATCAAATAGTGATCGATCATTTAGTATAACACCAGATTCTGGAGAATTATTACCAGCTAGTTCAAATGGAACTTTATTAAAATTATCATTTTGTCCAACTGTTTATGGACGAATTTTTCATGGAATGTTAATTATTGACGTATGTAAAACAAAGAAAAATTTTAAATTAATAGAAGAATATTTATCATTTGAGAATTGAAAAATCTGAACGATATGTTATTCGAAAAATGGTTTTAAGATTCATTGATTAAAAGAAAATTTTGATAGATTATTATATACATGAGTAGAATAATTAAATTATTCATTGTAATTCTACTTATACTTTATCTATCAATCATATTTTACTAACCGCTCAATCTTAATATATGCTCGTCATATGTAATATTTTACTACAGGATATATATATATGAGTTAATTTATATTCCTGTTAAAAAGTCTTCTATTGATTTATTGTCTTCTTTCTGCTAATAACCGCTATAATGTACTACTTTAAGAATATGAAATAAGGATACCTAATAGTAAATATAATTCTTTGAAAGCAGATATTCCAAATTTCAGATAATGGGTTTCTAAACTTTTAGTATATTCTAACTTTATCATCTAATATTTCTATGTATAAAAATTTCAGTATCATACAAAAATGTCATCAGCGTATTTAAATGAATATAATTTAATTAGGAAAAAAGTCTATGAGCACGTATCATCCCAAACTTCATCCATTCTTGAAAGAATCTAAATCTAATTTCAAAACCGATTTATCACTTTGTGAGATTATCTTTCTATAACAAAACATTAAGCATATGGCGGAAAAAAAGAATTACGTTACGGAACCGATAATTGACGAATTTATCGTAGATGTAAGATGCTGAAAGCATCAATGTTTCGAATATAGTATATGCGAACATACAACCAATAACATTGCTACTAAACATCACATCAAATGCTCTAATAGATTTCTTTTTCATTGTCAAATCTGATTTTACTAATTTATATTCAATTGATTATCAATTCTATTTACTGACATTTTATATTAATTTAAATGGAACTCTTCTTTATTTTCTAGGCAAAAGATAATCAATGGAAATATGTTGTTCATGGAGTATTACCACAATATGAACCACCAAAGACTCATTCAAGTCTTCCTTCTGTTAACAGTGAAGAAATTGCTAATCGACGCGGAACAAAAAAACGAAATTTTATTCTTGAAAATCTTCAACTTCATCAAACTGCGATATCGTCACCAATTAAAGGTGCATCTGTATTAACAAAAACAAATGAAACAACCAGTGTTTAAAAAGAACTTTATTATTTTTTCATTCTCTATATGTCTTCCTTTCCAGTGATGTATATCCATTGAATAAAACTTTACTTTAGGTTAATTCTAAAGTTTTATAATTATTGTTTTTCATATCCTAAAACATTGTGATTGTACTAAGATATTTTTCTTTTGTTTTAATCACAGTTTTCTTTTCAAATCTCATTTTTAGATGACATCAGCATTAAAAACAAGTGAAGATCCAGTTAGTGAACGGAAAAAACTTTATATGTCGGAACGACAAATTCCACAATTATTTGAAGTAAAAATTTTATTCAATAAAAGAAATAGTTCTTGTTCTTTTTATTCTAGGCACTTATGGCTGCTATAATGAATAATGAACCTGATGATCATTATGATTTTATTATTGAAAGTTTAACAAAAGTTTGTTTTATAATGAATTTTTAATTCATTTATTTTTATTGTGGTATTTTTTTTAGATGAAACAACAGAAATTACCACTTCGATGGGATACTTTTATACAAATGCATGATAATAATAAATAATTATAGGAATATGTTTGATAAGTTTTTATTCTCATTTTATGTTTGATTTTCTTTTCAACAAAAATTAAAATTATTTTATTTATGAAAAGAATTTTTGTATTCTTTTTTTAGATCTAGTCATTAGAAAAAAGAGCTTAATTAAAACAAATACCGAATTAATTTCTTAGAATTAGATTAACTTAATAAAGCGTATATTTTAAAATAATTATGGCGTCGAGACCACATGCTATTTATAATAATCAAAATGCTATTAATTATATAAATAAAAAAGGAATTGATGAATTATTTGAGGTAGAAATTTTTAATAGTATTAAAATAACAAATATTTTATTTGATTTTTTTCAGGCTATAATGACAGCTCTAATGGTTTATAAACCCGATGATCATATCGCTTTTATTCGTGAATGTTTAGACAAGGTTTAATTTTTGAATATTCTCTATTATTATTATTAATTTTTAAATCATAATTTCTAGGTGCAAAATACCTCAAGTCGTATTCGCTGGGATCTGTTTGTAAGTAATACAAGTAATATAAAAGGTGCCTTACCATTGAAACCATCGAATTATCGAAATCGACAAAAAATCTTACCACCTGTTCGTCCTACTAATCTATCATCGAAAACAAGTCAATCATTAGATCGTAAAACAGCAATGAAATCATCAACATTACCACCGATTGATTCTAATAAAAAATTATCTACACATGTGCCTATTATGTTTATTCTAAGTAAATATTTTTTGTTTTGTTTTAAGAAGATAAATAAATAAATAAATAACATCTTTTCATCATTTAGGTGCATCAAGCTCAACACAATTATGTGCACGATTAATTGAACGTTATAATCAAATAACATATTTATCAATTGAAGATATTGCTAATATTGATTATGATGATAGTATAGGTAGAATCAACTTTTGTTTCCTTAAATTAAAGAAAAATTCGCAAAAAAAATTAATTTTATTAAGATCTTAAAAAACAGGAACATCGATATGATTCTATTCAAAATGCAATCGAAGAACGTCGTTCAAATGCACAAGGTTTTATTATATCTGGTCATCTTGAAGAAAAACATTTTTATAAAAAATGGCAAGAAAAAGTAATATTAATCATATTTCGATATTTTTCTACAAATTTCTTCATATATATATATAGCTCGGACGAATCGATCTAACAATTGTATTATCAACCGATCGATTAACAGTGTCAAATCGAAATTTAAATCTTGTTCAAGTAAAATAATTCCGATCTATTATCATAATATAAATTCGATTTATTTAGATTAATTCAAAAAATGATTCAGATATTATACTTGCAGATATAATTCGTGTTGCCGATGATATATTTCCTTTGAATGTAAGTTTTATTTACAAAAAAAAAAGAAAATAATTCATGTTTTGTTTTGCCATTGTATGTTTAGACATTTAGCAATAAAAATACGGAATTAATTGAATCGAAAACAAATAGTTTTAATTTACCAATTATATTTTGTATTGACAATCATCAATTACCAATTAAAGAAAATAATCATATTAAACTTGGTCAACGTTTATCACTTGATATTGAATTCGAAATAAATAATGTGGAAAATGTCGAAGAACGCAATAATTCATTTATTTATACATTATCGGAACGTATTGCTGAAGATTTTTCATTTAAACATATTCATTATGGAGATTTTAAGGAAATAGTACCACGTTTTGATCAATTAAAAACATCAATTATTGAAACAATGAGTGTATGTCCCGGTTATGTTATCGATCATTTTCCAACATCGTTCGATGATTTACAAAAATTTCAAAATGAAGTAAAAATATTTTCGCTCGATTTATTTTTCAACAAATTTTCTTTTAAGATTGGTCCTTGTGCAGTATTAATTTATATTGGTGAACATCAAACAGAAACAAAAGATGATGAATTAAATGGTATTGTTGAAAAATTTAAAGCAGAAAATAAAGCTATTTATGTAAGTTGAAAGAATTCTAATTAATAAAATTTAATTTTTTAATTTTTATTATAGATCGATTGTCTAGTTGAAGTCGACGAAATTTATGAAGATCTCAAGAAGGATATACTCAAACATATATGAAAACAAATATTTGCAAGCTTATTTATTTTACGTCTAGAGCAATAGTTTTTTTGTTGTTTATTTTTTGTTTCTTACATCTAGTCTTCTCGTGATGTATTATGTGCAATTATAGCGGGTCAGACTTTTTTCCTTCTTTCTTGCTTTCATTCCGATGTGCTCTTCCTTTCGTCCCTTCTTTATGGTCTTATATATTTTTTTTTGTGTGTGAAAAAGCCTATACGTCAACTGATGAAGCAGTTGTAATGCTGGTGATCAAATGCATTTTCTTCTCTTTTTCTTCTGTCAGTCTTTTTTTTATGCTTCGTCCTTTCTGCAACATTCATGGGGCAGAATAGGAGTGAGTTAGTATTCATTCGTTCGTCGTACTATATGGTCTATGTAACAAAAAAAAAAGAAATACAGCAAATACAACCAAAAAAAAGCATGAAACATAGTTTCTATCGTACTATTGTCTTATTTCTAGATTTTATTTTTTATTTTGTTTACAAAATCAAATAATTTTTTCCAATTATGAGTCAAATGCATACAAATACCAATACTGAATTGGCAAAAGATTATATTTCAAAACGAAAAATTCCTCAATTATTCGAAGTATATTATTTGAAATTAATTCGACATTAGAAAATATTTTAATTCCCTTTAGGCATTAATCACTGGTCTTATGGTTCATAAACCCGAAGATCATGTTGAGTTCATTGTTAATTCTTTACAAAAAGTATGTTTTATATCAAAAATATTACTCATAAGAAAGATTTTTGTATCTCTATATAGTATAAAGATGGAAATCAACAAATCAAATGGGATATATTTGTTGCACGAAAAGGTGGAATGAACAATAATTTGGCTCCATTGAAAAATTCAACAGATGCAAATCATTTACCAGCAACTTCGAATGTACCAAAAGTAATGAGTCGACCACCTGTACTTGATTCTATACCTGCTGGCAAAAAAGAAGAAAAACCAAAAGTCGAAGATCGACCACAATCACCAACACCTGATCAACAACAACAACGAAAGAATGAAGACGCTAAAGCTAAAGATCAACCACCGACAACAACACATGATCAACAACAAAAAAAAGATGATCATCAACCAGTTAAACCTGAAGAACATAAACTTACAAGTCAACCACCACCACCAGCGACACATGATCAACAGCCAGTTAAACCAGAAGAACATAAACTTACAAGTCAACCACCACCAGCAGCAACACATGA